>JASAMY010000096.1:0-2500 GCA_030248085.1 Paralinhomoeus sp. GSCO2_6 | reverse complement strand
AGCCACAAAAAAATTCAGCCCAACAGAGGCGCTTACCAAACCACATCGTCAGCGCGAAGGTCAAAGGATGACCCATGAGAACCAGGACAATGAAAAACGACGATACTTGCTTGCCGGTGAAGTTCTCTGCTTCCTCATAGGACATGTTGGCCAGTGGCTCTTTGTTAATGCTCACTAGTCTTTGTTGTATGATAGATGGCTGGGCTATCTGGACGATGCTAAATGCCACTGACACGAGGAGAGCCACAATTTCGATATTCAGTTGCTTCAGAATGGACACAAGTGCTCTGCAGCTAAGTCGCGCCATTATTCAGTTAGTTTTCAACTTGCACAGCTCTCAATCACGCGAGGAGGCTGAGAAACAGGATGGATGATTCATATATATTAACTAACTACTTATCCGTTCCAAAAGTCACTTCCTGTGTCGCTGTAGGACTGCTGCCTTAAGCGTCTCTACCCGTTATCTTTGAGCCGTTCCAATTGTGTGTGTGTGTGTGTGTGTGTGTGTGCGTGTGTGCGTGTGTGCGCGCGCGCACAGAGTACGTTGCTTGCACCTAAACAGGCCATCCATCCAGCGAACAGTTGTGTCGCAACATCCCAGACAGGCGCGAGTTGCCCAGCACTTGTGTTCACTGCGCAAGAGTGCTCAGATGCTTGTATCATCGTTGTTTTCATCTTTTTGTTATTCTTTCCGTTGACGCAACGAACGCACACCCTACACATAAGCCACAAACGCAGAATGACTAGTGAGCACTTGCCAATATATAGTTACTGTCCACGACGTGGCGGCTATGGACTTAGACTTCTTGGAAGTGGCGAAGGTGCGCATGCGGCGCAAGTTCGACAAGCAACTCCCAGGATTGCTGGAACGGAACGCGGCGGCAAACGAGGCTTTGCTGACTCGTGTCGACTACAAGGCACAGATCTCCGACCTGATCAGGATCGAGTGCGACGGCCCTACACCGCAGAGTCAATGCAAGAAACAGTACAACAAAGATTGCCTGCGCCAGCTGCGCTTCGTGCTGAAGCGAAACCGCTAAGCGGGAAACGCGTCCTCAAGAAGAGCGACCCTAAGATCTAGGTACATCCACTCGGGCGAGGTGTTTGAGAAGCTCTGGGACTGTCACCAGCGACTGGGCCACGTCAAGAGAGAGCCGATGATCGCCGAGCTCATCAGCATGTAGTGCGCTTTGCATATTTTTTCTCTCTCTCTCTCTCTCTCTCTCTCTCTCTCTCTCTCTCTCTCTCTCTCTCTCTCTCTCTCTCTCTCTCTCTCTCTCTCTCTCTCTCTCTCTCTCTCTCTCTCTCTCTATCTCTCTCTCTCTCTCTCTCTCTCTCTCTCTCTCTCTCTCTCTCTCTCTCTCTCTCTCTCTCTCTCTCTCTCTCTCTCTCTCTCTCTCTCTCTCTCTCTCTCTCTCTCTCTCTCTCTCTCTCTCGGCGTCGATGGTGGAAACGGTTTGGAGAAGAATGAGTTCGGGGTTGAAGAAGTGTCTTTGTCGTCGCGACGAAGCATAGGAAAAACCTGCACCGAAGCTCGAGGCAGCGAACAGCAGGCAGCGAAACGAGTAGGCGGTCTCAGAGACCTGCGATCCTCGTCTCTCCTCCCTCCAAGACACCATCTTCGTTACAAGTGGAGCATCATCAGCGACTCCTCGCTTCGGCTGGCAACCATTTCACAGGGTTTAGGCACCAACGGTCTTCAGGTTCATTTCAGGCACCTAGGAGGCGCGTGCGGCGTGCGCCGTCGGCCTAGAGCGATCATGGCTTCAGCGACAGGACGCGCGGGTGGCGTCTGCTGCCGATGGCCAGACCAGGACGCCCAAGCCCCTTGACGAGTATCAGCTCCGCGTCGGCAATCGGCTCATCCGTCTTTTAGACTACGTCCGCGGAGTCGAGCGACTCACCTGTCTTCTCGAGATGGTCCCCTGTCAGGGGACCCGCGGGCCAAGCGGCGGCCAGCCCGCTGTCCGCCGCAGCAAGTTCGCCTTTTTCGGGGGTGGCGGCGGGTAATCGCGGCCCCACCGCCCGAAAACCCGCTGGCGGGTGGGAGCGGCGGCCAACCCGCCAGCCGCCCACTCCCTTCCTCTCAGCAGTGCGCGGAGCGGGGGCGGCGGCGGGTAATCGAAGCGCCGCCTCCCGAAAACCCGCCGAACGTTTGTAGCGCCACAAGACCGTAACACAAGGCCATAAACTGTCGTCTTGAATCGCACACAGCCGGATTAACTTTCGAAAACGCTCAGACAAGGGACTACCCTTTGAGGCGCGCTGTTTAGTGGGACACTGTATGGGAAGCTGTACCATTCTCTGCTACCATATTCAGACTATACAACTTTAGCCTAATAGCTTGCCCACACACGTAATACATTTGCGACCAACACGTGCAGCCCCTGCGCTTTGTTTACGTCGGATTTCGAGCCAGCTCGACTGCCGGCCATCTTCCCAACACATTTCAACGGTGAAAGTAAGCGTTGAAGTGTGGGACGAACGGCGCCGCCTTCGG
>JASAMY010000480.1:0-41238 GCA_030248085.1 Paralinhomoeus sp. GSCO2_6 | reverse complement strand
GCGGCGGCGGGATGTCGGACGCCGACAGGCGCGACATGGCCACCATAGGAAGCGTGCTCGGCATCTGCCAATCCGCCATGACGCCCAAGTTTCCGTACGGCGTCGAGCCCAATTTCATTGTGCACGGAATGCAGCAGCTGCTCTCCGCCATCGGCCACTTGGAGCAGGGCAAGGCGCTGGGATTCTGCCTCGCCCTGGACGAGCCGGTGCTGGACATGACGATGGGGGAGACGGTGGACCTGATCGCCACTGTCCGATACGCCTACCCGGCGCTGTTTCGCGTCTTCCGGTCCGATCGCTACTTGACCGCTGAGTCGGCTGTTGTCCGAAGTGACCACTCTGTTTCAGCCAGCCGCTCCCCAAGGACGCTCGGCCCGATCCTGCCGTCCGCCGATTCGTCGAGCACATGTTCCCGGTCTACCTGGAGTACATGCCCTCCAAGGCGCTGATGGAGCGACTTCCCGAGGTGCAGGCCCCGGCCGGCCCCGTCACCCACATCAACGCGGCGTCAGCAACTTCGCTTCCAATCCAGCGGCGCGCAAAAGCAATACAACGTTTTATAGGGTCGTCGTCCACGCGCACAAGCTGTCGATAAAGTCGAAAATTTACGAAAAAGATGTGACTCTGATGTAGAATAGTATGCGCTGATGTAGAATAGTATGCGCTCTGATGTAGAATTGACGCGTGAGATTTGGCGTAGAGTGCGCGCCCCTCCCCGCCCGTTCTCTGGACAGATGTGTTGCGGTGAGACAAGCGACTTGCTTTGGTGTGTACGTGGTTTAGAACGTGAGATAGAGATAGTTTGCGTCGAAGAAGGAGAGAATTGGAAAGTTCTATTGATTGTTCCATTCCCTTCTGCAGCGGCTAAACAATAGCCGTTCTAGTGCCGTTCTACAGGCAATATACAGGACCCAAACGTAAATTACTGCATGGCAATACCAGTTTTGACAAGCATACCACTGAATAACTGTGTTCTAGAGCACGCCCCTGGCCGTTCATTGGATTTAACATACCCTCTACCCTGGGCGTTCATTGGACGGGGGAGGGGCGTTCTTTGGAGGATTTACGGTATTCGCCACCCGCTGCCTGCCCAGACGCACGTCAACGTATGGCTTATGTAACCACCGGCCCACAGAGACGCTTTTCGAGAGAAGTTTCTTTGATACACGGCCGCGCCGGCACGTTGCTCGGCTGGTGACGTATGCAGAACAGAAGTGTCGGTCAGGGTTGGGTAAAAAAAATTTTCATTTTTTTTAAATTAAAAAAAAAATTTTTTTAGTGTCTTCAGAGACCGTTTTGTATGTCAAATCAATGTTGCAGAAGGTGTTTATGCGTAGTAGAGTGTCAATAACAATAAACTAAGGCATTGAAAGTCGTTAGAAGTGCACTTTAGTCAACTTTTTCACTACTGATAGTTTTATTCTTGAGTCGGACTACGACAATGATGGTCGAGACTTCGTTTGACAGCCTCCAGAACACCTCCAATAGTGCTAATTATGGTTATTTAGCTCATTCAGGCTGCTACTAAGTAGTTATTTAGGCTTTAAACGCACTAAAACCAACGTTTTTGCCTCATTTTTAGCACTTTTTGGACAATTTTGACAAAGTTTTTTTTTAACTTAAAAAAATTTCCAGTTTTTTTTAAAGTTTTTTTTATTTTGCCAAGCCTGGTGTCGGTTATGCAGAAGTGTCGGCCGACACTTCTGCATAGACATCTCATCTACATACGTATACATACGCAGAAGTGTCGGCCGCATTCTATGTAGATTATTTTGCTGCTTGCCTGCTGCTAGTTTATAAGCGTCTCAATGGGGCACCCGTGGCTCAGTGTGGATATGTGCTCAGCAGAACACCGAAGTGACGATTTGGTGTAGTTGGGGTTTTGAACTGTGCGCGCAAGAAGCCGAACCCGATCCAAAAGCGTGAAATAAGAACAATGAATGGTTGCACTCTGATTTCTACAGTTGCACCGAAAGGATGGTCCCCAACAACGCGCAGTTAAAGAATGTTTCTGTTCTATTCGGATACATTTCGGATTCTATCCGGTGGGCGCGTTGGCAGTCCGTGTCGACAATGTCGACAGAGTCGTCCGCATACCTGTGACCTTCCGCAGTATATTGCACTAGACCGAAACCGGCATGTGACGGCTTAGATTGAAGCTCTTGACGAGGCCTACTTGGAGGGCTACGAACTGTTCAAACCACTTAAACTTTTTTGTTCAACAATTTAAAAGATTGGTCTTTGCGATATTTGGGGTCTTTTCTACAGTATGATCCGAATAGTGCGAAGGGAATTGTGCAATGTTGGGTTTAAAAATTGGAATGGTAAACTGTAGCACTGCTGGGATGCACGCCCGCACTCTCGCACGCACGTACGTATGCACGCACGCACGCACGCACTCTCGCACGCACGCAACGACGCACGTCCGCACTCTCGCACGCACGCCTGCACTCTATCATGCCCACACTCTCGCACGCACGTACGCACGCACTCACGCACGCACGCTCGCACGCACGCACGCACGCACGCACGCCGTAGTTGACCACCATCTTGGCCGCACAGAGGGCTGCGTAGGACGCGTCCTCAACGAGCATGCTGATGGTGGTGGTGGCGTCCTCATGGTCGGGTTTGGGGTAACGAGCGCGTAACGCGCCACTCGCTGGTGTTCAGCAACTGATTCTGCCACTCGAGGAGTTGCAGCACGTCACTGGTGTTGCCCAGGAAGGAAGGTGTTTGTAAAGAAATTCTACTGTTTTAAACCTGTACACTGTACACATTTTTTATTTAATACGACGTTTTGGCTATGACACTATGACTCGAGTGACTCGCATCATAGTCAGGAAGTGCCTATTTAGACATTATTTCGGTACACTTTTTTTCTGACACCCTTTCCCTTTCCCTTCAAGTCTGCTTACCTCCAGAATGGTCTCTGACGTCCCCCCCCCCAAAATTAAAAAAAAAACCCGAATGTATGCTACTGCGGTAGGGAAACTCACGCCCCTAGTGTGGGTGCCCCTCGTTGGCACCCAAAATCCGTTCACGCGTGGGTGCACATTTTGTACATATCAATACGGAAAAACACTGTATTAAGGAAAAATTTGCAGGCAGCTGCAAAAAAGGGGAATATGTGACTTCCATAGACAGAAGTTGAGCTTGAAAAGAAAAAAATGGTATTCGCACATTGCTGAAGTCCACTTTGAAAAAAAGATTGTATAAGAGCATTGCAGTGGAGTCCACTTCGAAGTAGTGTTGGACGATGAAGGATTGTTTGAACTCGAGCAAACAGCATGAAATCGACATGAAAAAGTAAGTGTCAATACAGGGCATTCAGAGGGTGGTATGGGAAAGCTTGGTTGTCTGAGATGGTCTCGTCAAATAGCAGAGAGATTCAAGCAATCGTCTTAAAGCATCAGACTGGAATGGACAGGACCATGCAATCTAAAGGCGCTGTTCAACCTCCTGGTGCCACGATTTGAGCAGTGATATGACATGTTCCATGCTCTGCTGGTATGGGCATGGCAAGGACAACAAATATGGCAAGGGCAAAACAAATGACCAGAAATATGGCCAAGAAATGTTGGCAAACATGACTTCAAATGGCAAAAAAGGCCATCGAAATTCAAACTTGTGCCACGCGCTGGTTTCAAAACGGATTCGCACAGGGCCAATTGCCAACAAAACCTTAGAGTCTTGTCTACCTACAGTTAATATTTTAGGTCATTAGCTTGTCGTTTGCACGAGTTATTCAAGATTAAAATGTGGCACTCTAAAAGAAAAACCCTACAATCCTTTTCAAAGTGGACTCCACGTCAACTGCAATGCTGTTATGCAATCGTTTTTCGAAGTGGACTCCACTCATACCTGTAACCGGGAATTGGACTTGGGGGGGGAGGGTTCGGGCACTTTCTGGGGGGGGGTGGTGGGTGGGGTGAAAATCTGGAGGAGGGGGGGGGGGGTCTGGGCAGAAAAAAATAGGCAATTTTTGGTCTATTTTTAGTCAAAAATACACTGTAAAAACCTGAAAATAGGTACTTCTTAGTCAAAATACACTGTAAATAACGCAAAATAGACACTTTTGGGTCGATTCTTGCTCAAAAACACTGTACAAAAGCATTTATTTTGCAATATAGTATGTAGTAGAAAGTTTCCAAAAAGTCTGGGGGGGGGGGTTGGGGTGGGGGTTCAGGACAACCTGGGGGGAGGGTTGGGGAGGGTGTGGGTAGGGTCCAACTCAGCACCTGGGGGGGAGGGAAAACCCCCCCCCCCCCAAACCCCACCCCAGTTACAGGTATGACTCCACTGCAATGCTCTTATACAATCTTTTTTCAAAGTGGACTTCAGCAATGCGCGAATACCATTTTTTTCTTTTCAAGCTCAACTTCTGTCTATGGAAGTCACATATTCCCCTTTTTTGCAGCTGCCTGCAAATTTTTCCTTAATTTCTTTTGTTTGGTCACATCAGTTTGACGCGTACACACTAGCATTACAAACGCGTTTCTACGTACAAGTCCAACATTTGCCAACACATACACAATATATGTACGCAACACCAACAACGTAGAGCTACCAGAAAACCGCTGCTATCCTAACCCACCCATGCTATTTGCGTTTCGGGCGGCGACGGCGTCGTGACGTCTGAGAAACCGAGCAGCCGATCGAATCGAAGAGAACAAAATGCGCAGCTTCGATGGTGATGGAACAGTCGACGTGCGCGCTGCGCTTTCTCCGCTCGTCAAGCCACTGCGCCGCCACTCACAGGCAAGGAGAACGAACGTGCGCTTGAAAGTGAAAACCGGAGCATTCCACGCTAGCCGGTGACTACCACGTGGGTACCACAGTACAGAAGCCACTGCGCAAACCACACTGTAGTGCAAGCCACAGTTGCCAGGCAAACATAGAGACACTCGTATGCGATTGCGCACACATGGACGGTTGAATGTTGAGTTGAGTGCAATATGGACATTTGCGGCCCAACGCCTGCCGGGGGCCCACTGTTGGCCTAACGTCAAGGCGTTCACCGTGCAGCTCCCATCCATTGCGCCGACACTCTACACGCCTTGCGTCTCATTTATCACGACTATATTTGTGATCTGTGTGCAAACCATGAGCCACGTGTCAGAATTTATTCCGTTGCTGTTGCATTCAAAGAATCGTTTTGCCTTGGTTTTGTGTGCCAAGCCGTCCATGCGTCGCAGGCGGAAAGCTGGCTCATGAGTGTCGTTTTTGCATTGAAATTGGCAGAAACGCACAGATTGGCACATTGAAACAGGGGTACTAGGGCACCAAAAAAATTAAGCTTTCGGAATTTCGGAGGAAAGCTCATCCACACTTCCACCACTTCCGCAAGGGGGTCTACTATAAAACTAAAAATAAGGAAAAGGAATAGAAATAGGAAACAAAAATAAAAATAGGAATTGATTTTTTTTCGGTACTATAGAACATTTGGTCGGATTTTTGTTTTAAAACAAAAATAGGAATCAAATTAGGAATTGTCGACAGACTTGTCGAAATTGTCGGAAAGCATTTTATGTGGAAATTCCTCCAATCCGAAGCTATCTGTTGAAATCTCAGAAACTGTGCTGGCTGTTAAAAAAGATGTTGAACAAAAAGAAACTGCTGAACGCAAAAATTGTCGAATTCGGCATGGTGACGAGCGAATGACAAAGATTCATCAAGGGATGGTGTCGCTCTCTCCGCTATCCCGGCACGACAACAGACGACGACGACTCCAGCAACAACCCAACCCGGCCTCACTGAAGGCGAAAATTGTCTGCACACTTGCTGGATGCCGGCTGTTCCGACAATCAGCTTTCAGAAGTGGACGAGCTCATCCGCCGGATAGTGCGCAAGGTGCTGTGCTGCCCGTTCTTCAGTGGCGGATCCAGGGAAGATGGGAAGTTCCACCTCACGAAATCGGAAATCTAGGGGTGGGGGAAGGGGTAGGCGGTGGGAGAAAAACGCGTTTTCAACATAAAATTGCTTGGACATAGGTGGTCGAAAACAGCAACACTTTCGCTGTTTACTTTCGTTAATCGCCTAAAATGAAAAAAAATAGTTCAACCCTTCTGCAACCCCCCCCCCCCTTTCGAAAAAATTCTGGACCCGCCACTGCCATTCTTGGCGCACTGGCGGCAGGCAAGTAATTTGTCAGCTCTATCTTTACGTCACTTCAAAATATTTGATCCACTTTAATCATTGTTACCGCAAAATCTGCGATGAGCCCCCCCTGGCGTCTGCCATTTCGGAGATCCTCTGGGAGGGGCGCTACCGTAGGTCATAGGTGCCACCCCTCCCCCTGAAAATTGGCCCAGGGAAGGGGTAAATCGCCACATTTTTCGAAGGCAGGGGGATTAATCGTGACTCTCGGGGTGGATTTTTTGGGATCGGAACTTCACAAAAACCAGGGGGGTGGGTGGTCATAGCGAAATTCGGGGTAATGTCCTACAGTTCGGGTATAACCACTTTTCCCCCTCCCCACTTGCGTACGCTACTACCTATTATCATGATTGACTGTTTTACAGAAATTGCCAATTGCGTCAATAGGTTAGGCACTTTACAACTACTGCACGTCGACGGCGCGCATTTAGGCGCTGCAGAAAAGTGGAAGCAGCAACACTGCAGCGTCAGTTCGTGCGGGAGAAGCACTCTCAGCGACAAATTAGAGTCAAGCAGCTCAAAATGCAGACACTGCCCATCCCGTCCTACTTGCTACATGATTAGCTACATATATAGGCTTGATAGCTACAGCGAAGAATGAAGCAATTATCTGCGCGCGTTGCGAGTGCGCTGTGCGCTGCTACTCTGTATGCGATATTTTTGTTTTGGGTCAAACTGAAAAAGCTCTTGGCTTTCCGCACTGTAACAAGCCACGCACTGGGAAGCGTCCGTGTGTGCCTGTGTGTGTGTGCGTGTGTGTGGGTGCGCAGTCGCGTTGGTTGCAACAATCGGAACACGCTCTCAAAATCGCCGATTTAGAAAGGTTTCTATCGGTTTAAAGGGGTGTGCCCACTCAAATTTTGAAAGTGCGAAACTTCGCATGCGGGTAGAGCCCAACGAAACTAGAAATTCATCTAATAGGACCGACGGAAAATTCGAATGTTTTCTTAACAAATTTGCAGAAGCAAAAAATCTGAAAAGTACCGTAATATTCGAATAACTATGCAGTCCAGCGGCAATTATTCGGAGAAACGTCGTCTCTGCTTTAAGAATTGAGTTGTGGCTGATTGGGCGATATAATTCCCAAGAAGTCGAAGGAAGTTGGTATTTGAGAAATCAGCGATAATTCGATTTTCTTAAAAATGACCATGCGCAGTTATTCGAATATTAGGGTAATTTTCCAGATTTTTGCTAATGAAAGTTTGTTAAGAAAACATTAGAATTTTCCGTTGGTCCTATTAGATGAATTTCTAGCTTTAGTTGGGCATCTACCAGCATGCGAAGTTTCGCGCTTTCAAAATTTGAGTGGGCACACCCCTTTAAAGTGTCTTGCAGTTCGCCCAGTCCTAACGTTATTGTTGTTGGAGCTTTTGCTGTTCCAATTCGTTAGTTTGGATGACCGAATAGGTCATTCTTAATTAATCTAACCACCTCTCTAAGGTCTTTTATTTTTTCAGGCCATATTGAGGGAATTCCCTAATTTGCTGGAGGCGTAGTGGGATATTTTTGAAGAATTTACGGCGTTTGCTTGCAGGCATACCGACATCCTTCTGCGCAAAGCCTACGCATCTACACTGCTTGACTTACGCTGGCGAAGTTCGCCAACCAAGCATGTAACCCAGCTAGGTAGTGTGCGCTGTGCTTTCGTTTGAACTAGCTTATAACGGTAGGTTGCGGATGCGCCAACGTAGGACGGAGTATTTGACAAGGGACGCATCAGTTACTGTACGTTTCTCAAGCTAGGCAACATTCTTGACTATTCTGCCAACTTTGCATATCGCACTAAAATATCCGCTCAAAAGCCACGCAAATTAAAAAAAGGGCGAATGTGCCTGCCGGATTCTGGGTTTGATTCGAACGTGTTATTTGTCAGTTTGTCTGGAAATATGTATCCGAGAATTTATACAGTCAAACAGTACTGGGGCAACTGATTAGAATAATTAAAAAAAAGCCTAAAGATGGCCTTTATAGAAGTTATGAAACATTTGTTGCGCATCGTCCCCAGACGTGAGTCACCGCCCACGCACGTCACTGTGTGCGTGCGTGCGTGCGTTCATGTTCGTGCGTGTGTCCCGCTCTTTGTTGTTGGTGGCGCGCCTTTCGCTGTGTCAGCAGTGGGTGGTGAGACCTTGAGAGCGTTGAGATTGTGAGAAGAAGGGAATTTCAAGAACCAAAAAAATCAAAATTCCAATTTCGAACGTTCAAAATGGTTTACGGCTGTGGAAATAAGACCGTCAAGTTTGTGGTTTTCGCGGCGAACGCTGCGCTCGCGGTATGTCTTAATTTATTGATATTCTAATTCTAAATTTATCTTGTTTCTTGCTATGTTCTTTTTATTCTATTTAATCCTTATGCTGGTCACCTCATCCGTAGGGTTTAATATTTATATTTTTCAATTTCTCCGTCGACCGATCCAATTTCCCGAATTACCGGAACTTAATTTTTTTTCAATTCTGTTTGCGCACAAAATTTGCATAAATACCGTGTATGAAAATGCGTATTTCAGCTGGCAGGTCTGGCCGTGGTGGTGGTGTCGGTGCTGGCAGTGTACCAAACGGACGCCTTTCATGAATTTCTCAGCAGCGTCAAGGTCGAAGGGAAGGAAGGCATGCTTGCCGATCCACAGAACGTGAGCGCCTTTGCTATTTGCAATTAATTAATTAATTAATCCATAGGAATCAGGATCCACCCCTGCTAACATGCGGGAAAAGCGGAAAATGTCCAACAAAATTTCTGATGTTCGGTTGATGGCTCACAGCACACTGACACAGACTTTTTTAACGGCAATCGCATGTCATGTGAGGTTTCATTGCAGGAGTTTGTAGTGACTAGTGAGTAAACTGGGGGGGGGGGGTAAAAACGCTGGCACTGGCACTGGCACTGGCAGCGGGGTAAAAACGCTGGCACTGGCACTGGCACGGGCACTTTTGGGGGTATAAACGCTGGCACTACTGGCACTGGCACTACTGGCAAAAGGTATAGTAGATCGAACTCAACCGGTGTTTTGCCACCTGTCAGTCCCAATAGTGTCTGCTAATCATAACTGTGGATTTTGGGGCAGGTTTTGGTGGTTAATATTTTGTGCCCTTGCACACTCGTTCAACCGTACTCATGTTTTAGCGCTATGAGTCGTAGCTCATGAGTTTTCATTGCCTGTTTTTTTAACTCTTTCGTTAACTTTTTTGCTTGTTCTGACATGACCCTACACTTTGATACTGGTCCTTTCCGACTATTTGTAGAGAGCAGGTGGCACACGAAGCACTGTGAATGCATTTCGTGGCATATTGTGTTGTGAGTACATAGGTGTAAGTGAGTCAGTAGGAGCAGACTAGTCATATAGGCAAAGTGTGCCTTCTTCAAGGCTGGCACATTAGAACGCTAGGTGCATCAATGGTCCCGCGTGTCAAAAGTAAAAGAGTGTGAACAAGAAACCCAACAGCATTGGTTGTTCCTTATATGAAGTGAGCGGAATCCAACTGATCCAACGACTGCAGCAGCCCTCGCTGGCTGGGCATCCATTGGTGGAGTGTTCTGCGTGCATGTCTTCAATGGGTCACAGCAAGTGTGAACCAGTGTTTAGTAACATCTGCATACATAAACACGACTCTGCATAAAAGCTACAGTTCCTGCATTGCCAAAATTGAAGAGCAGTGGAACGAGTTGTAAAAGCCCCAATATTCCATTTGAAACCTCGTTGCAACTGTGAACGAACTGGTTGAAGCGGAGACATACAGGTGAACTGAACGTATAATACTGTATGCTGCAGTGCACCAATCACAAAGATGCACACTTACACATTAGAGTACTTCTGTTCTACATACGATCAAGTGTTACTGTTCTGAAAAGGGCCCAGTTGGTCACCAACGTGTGGGGTTACCTCAAAACACAACGCACGGCTTGAGTAAACAAAAAGGATAAACGCTGGCACCTGCAAAAACTCAAGACAAATAGCGCCAAAAGACAATGTTGTTGAACGGGTATGTGTACATGCAAGGACACACGTAGAGGGTACCACTGAGACTGGCGAAAAGTTTGTGAAGTTGCACGTACAAAAATTGTTGCCAGTGCCAGTAGTGCCAGCGTTTATACCCAACTGCCAGTGCCAGTGCCAGTGCCAGTGCCAGCGTTTATACCCCCCCCCCAGTAAACTGGGCAAGTTTCCTTGCTTTAACTGGCGGATCCAGGGGTAGGGAAATGAATGGACCCATTCCCCTCCCGAAATCGAAACCTAGGGGGAAGGGTGGAGGAAGGGCTAGGCGGGTGAGGTAAGAAACGTGCCTAACTGACCTATTTGTTTCGCATACAAATGCTTGTAGGTGGTTGAAAAGCTCAAGAATTTCGCCTGAGGCGCCATTGCACTAGGTGTTAAAACGGACCGATTATGCGGCCAAACCAGCAGAAATGCCCGGGGGATCCATGCTTCTTTTAAACTGGGGTCTCACTTCGGCAAAAAACCTCCTCCTCCCCCCCCCCTCCCCGGAAAACAATGTCTGGCTCCGCCACTGTTGCTTTGACACGTACGTATGCCAAGGGCAGCGCATGGCCCTAGTGGTAGAGAATCGGCCTCTTGCGCGCATGGTCTTGGGTTCGATTTTTGATGGATCCACTAAATCCAGGACTTCCGTCTCAATGGATTTTCTCGTGCCGTCGCTGCCCTAGATTACAGATGGCGTTCCTCTCCTCCGAATGTCTTTGGCTAATTATGCGGCTCTAGACGGGAAGGCGTCACAGCGTTGCCCCAAATCGATCAACAACAACATACATATGTATGCCAAAGGACTCATCATGCATGATGTACCTGCAACCGGAGTGTGAAAGGGCTCGGGTGTGGCCCCTCGAGGAGGGGGGGGGGGCAGTAGATGCCTATACTGGCAGTGGCACGTTACGTGTGCCGTGTCTTTTGCCCATTTAATCGATTAAATTAATTAAATCTATTCAGTACAAGGCAGCATTCTGGTTTCTCGCGGGATTGGGAGTCGTGCTGTTCATCGTGGGCTTTCTGGGCTGCGCCGGCGCCTGGTGCGAGAACAGCTGCCTCCTCGGCCTGGTTTGTTCACATTTTTACTCATTTAATTATGGCGTTGCACAATTAAGAAAATGGATTTTTTAGATTAATTCGAGCAATCCCCTGTTCTGTGTAAAATACCGCTTCTAATGGCTATCTATCGTGGCTATGTTGGCCATGTCTATCTCAATTACGGGCGTTTAAAGTTTCCAATCTTAGCTATATATATATATATATATATATATATATATATATTTTTTTTTTTTGTTTGGTACTAGCAGCCACTGGCAATTTTCAAAACTAGTAATGGTCTTAATTAAATGTGAGGGCAATTCGTGGGGTGTACGCGTGCGCACAGCGGCGGCTCCTCGGAAAAAATTGGTGGGGGGGGGCAAGATCATGTTTCTCTACCCCAAACTGCGCCTCACGTGAGCATTGTGTCATTTCTATGTTCTCTTAAAAAAATGGGGCTGCAACTGCAAGCATTAGTGCATGCCTGCTGCACCGTGTCGTGTTTTTCGGCGAGACAATGCTTACGCGTTGCCTCTCGTATTGCAGTTCTTCTTCTTTGTGCTGGTCGTGTTCGTGGTGCAGCTCGTGCTGACCGGCCTCATCGTCTGGCAGAAGGAGCCAGTCAAGGAGGAGGTCGGGTTGTTGTTCTTTGTTTTCCTTTTTTGGTAGTTTTTTTTGCGATTTATGCCAGCATGGTGGCTACCACAGCGTTACCTCTGCCCAGTCCCTAATGGGTGTTGGTCAAAATTGTTCGATCGATCGCCAGCAATCGGCTCTGATCATCAACGATGACATTTACCACTCACTCACTGGTTGGTCGTTGTTGATCAGTGGTCTATACATGGCCGTAAACAGTCGATTTCGTTCCATTTGAGAGCGTGCATCCCTTGCCAAAGGGGGATTGATCCTTCGAGGGAACGGGCCCCTACCGAACAATAGAGCGCGTCGAGACGACGCCCTAGACGACTGCGCTACTTGCAGCTGAGGGAGATGTTGCTAGAAGCGGAGAAGAAGGCGCCCGGCAACATGACGGCCTCTCTGAAGCCTGTGGAGGAGAAGTACCACTGCTGCGGCATTGACGGACCCACCGAGAAGCACACCTGCAAGGACATCAAGGGAGAACCCACCCAGGTGACGACCGGCACGCACGCACTGGTTCCAGTACCGTAAAGCCCCCAATAGTGCCTCGTCTCAGTTAGGATGCGTGGTTGTCCTGGTTGGGGGGGGGGGGGCGTGATATGGTTTCCATGTGTGCCTGTACATGGAGCAACACTTGGCCTATGGATGGGGGCACTATTAGGGGGAGAGGCTTTTATTAGAGTGGTGGATGGTGGAAGTGCCAGCTTTAAGCATACTGAACACGTCTACACCATACCTGTAACCGGGTCTGGAAGAGTGGGGGGGGGGGCTAAACCTACGAATTCTGGGGGGGGGGAGTGTCTGGAGCAAAAGTGGGGGTAGCTGGCCATTCTTTGAGTTATACTTGTACTTTTTGGTCAAAAATGGGTATAAATAGCGTTTAAATAGTGTTTTTCAACTGTTTATGGTCGTATAACACTGAAAACACCAACAGTTACTAACTTTTATCATTTTAGACAGAGTGAAAATCCCTTGGGGAAAGGCTGGGGGGTTGGGGGGTGGGGGCGTTGAAAAAATAGTGGTAACCCCCTCCCCCAATCCCCCAGTTACAGGTATGGTCTACACGTGAACGTTCGAGTCTGTAAAAGGATGAACGCTTCAGGGCTGCTTCCCCATGTTTTGGAAGAAGCTGGAGAGCTCTGCGCTGTGGGTGCTCATCATTTCCATCGTCGTGCTCGTCGTCGAGGTGCATGGACTAGACACACACACACACGCGCGCACGCACACACACACACACACACACACACACACACACACACACACACACACACACACACACACACTGTATATATGCAAATTTCCTTCAGTTCCTGGCCATGCTCTTCTCGTGCGTGCTCTTCCGGGCGTTCCGCGAACGCGCTGGCGGCTATTACTACGAGCAGGCTGCCGGCTGATCGGGGGAACATTAGTAGTAGAGCTGCTCCAATAATCACCCAGTGGGCCGATTATTGCAGTAGTTTGTTGACACAACACATACATACACCGATCGCCCATCCATCCACCCCAAGGCCAATATGCTACTCCGCCGCTTCCTCTGTACGCGTTACAGTATCCCAATCTACATAATGTCCCGTGGTTAGCTAGAATTGCTTTTGAACCCATTGATGATGTGCAATCGGCACATGTGCACCGTTTTTTGCGCGGCATATGCTTTGGTTCCCACTTTCCTGCGCTGTCCTATGTAATTATGCACGCTTCCTCCACTCTATGCGAAGCCTATACTTAGACCCATCCCGTCGAGTAATGGACAATCGGTTTTGTTATTTTCCTTCCTATCTTTACTTGCCTATACCAACCAGGTTTTCTTGCTCTGTCGCGATTCTCGCCAGTATTCATCCAAACTGATTGGGTACTGTATCCTTCTTTCTCTCTCTTTTTGCCCGTGGTTTGCGCAAGTTTCCTGTTTGCTTCGCGTTGAACCGAAGTGAAGTGTACAGAGACACTGGGGCAACGTAGCATACATTGTACGCACTCAAGTACGACTGTCAATGGAGACACTGTTCATTCTACTCAGTGCTGTATACTATGTACATATAAGACTATCAGGGTGTACGCGTCAGCGTACAACCCTAATATGTGACGACTTGCGCGCGCGAGAATTCGGATTTTTGATCGCCTATAACTTTTGATTGGCTGAACCGATTTGGGCGTTATGGGTAAAGAAGGCATCAGGGGGACGTGTGCCAAGGCGTTGCAGTATTGCTGGCGTTAGGGGGTCGCCGAAAATGTCGAAAAGTGTCTTTTTTTTTGTGTTCTCCTCCCAGTTTTTGGAGCGCCACTCGCTAGTGCCATGGGCAATTGGAATGAAACTTGGCATGTGTAAGCGACCCATGATGGCAATTTTGCGTACCAAAGGAATCGTCTCGTGTCCTACCAAACTCGAGATATCGCCGATTTTTGCGTTTTTTCGGACATAGTCGTTTTTTTGGGGTGGTTTCACCAAGAGTAAATCTCGAAAAAGTGCCCAATTAACCCCCAATTTTTTTTTGATTTCCTTGAACAGTTTCTTATGGGAAGTCTATGCCAAGTCCTGAACCTAAAACTTCATCACTGATAATGAATATTAGCAATTAAAAATTTCAGCTGAAAGTTCCGTGCCCTATAGGCTCTTTAACGGTGCAGCGCAGAGCTTGCTATAATGGGGAAAGTTGATCGCCCAGACGTGATCTTGACCAGTTTCAGCAAGTGGACCAAATTGGATGCACCAAAATGCCTCCCACCATTATACCAATAACGAGAATTGGCGATATTTTGGTGTGGTTAGGTGGATGGCCTAAACATCAATACTAAAGTTGATGGCCCTTTGATGTTGAACATTTCATTCCTTGGAGCCAACACGCTGCGCACCAAAATATTTTCACTTCCGAGATAATCGATAAATATCGATATTGGTAGCTCGACCTTCGGCTAAAACACAAAAGATGACCGCCTAGTATAGCGATCATTTTGATTCCTTACACCACTAAGCTCCGCGCACCAGATGGCGCTGCAGATCTGACGCACGCACGCACACCAACAAATGGGCTGCGTCCAAAAAAACTCGAGGTGGGCGCGCATCACTTCGGCTAAAACACAAAAGTTGACCGCCTAGTTATAGCGAATTTTGATTCTATCTATTTACTAAAGCACAATGTCTGCTGTGTTAACGCAGCGCAGAGAGTGTGCTGGATGGATGAGCTGAAATTTTGTATGAAGCTGCGTGGGAAACTCCGTATTTAAGGGTCGGATTCGTAGCTACCGTAATCCGTGGTTATGAAATTTCGCATACGTGTTTGATCGAATTTGAGAATTCAGTGTCATTCTGCTTGGGATATATGAATCGCGTGCTGCGAATATCACATCCGTTTTCGTGCGGTACCGAATCGCGAGATACGCGATTGAATATGCAAATTGCGTTGATCGAATTTGAGAATTCAGTGCAAATCTGCTTGGGATGATGTAATCGCGTGGATACGAATCTGGCATTCGTTTTCCAATCCGCTACAGTAATGAAGATATAGCATTATCCTTTTCTACAGTAGTATGATGTTTGTGGTCTGCTGCAATGCAGCACAGAGTCTGCTGGATGGATGAGACTGAGCTGAAGTTTTGTATGAAGCTTGCTTGAACATTTTATCATCAAAATAAGAGTGGACTACTGAAGCTATCGTAATCCATGCGTTATGCAAATATAAATAAATTATATGATAATACAGCACATTTTATGCGTGCTTCTGACTTATCAGAAGTGTAGAAAACAGTCCGACAGATCAATGGTGTAGTGGTTATGTGTCCGTTACTTTTCTGGAGGCCTGGGACAAACCCTGCCATAAAAATACTTTTAACTTTTTTGTTTATAACTTTTTTTGTTTTGCACGTGTTTATGCTATAAAAACTTTGAACTTTTTATTATTTTTTACTTTGTTTTACAGGTGTTAGCGCTATAAAAACTTGATACCGCTCATGACGCACGCACGCCGCGCGCGCGCGCCACGCATCGCACATGAATGACGCGCACGCGCACATCGCGCGCGCGCAAGCGCGCGCGAAGCGCACGCCGCCGACACGCCATGAATGGCGAATCGCGCGCGCGCATGCGACGCTCGCGCACACGCATACATGATGCGACGCGCGACGCCGAGCGCGATCGCGCATCGAACACCGGCGACCCCGCGCGACATCGCGCGAAACGCGCGCGCGCGCGCGCGGGCGCGCGCGCGCGCGGGCGGAGGAGGGGCGTGCGATGTAGCGTTAGTGTGCGGTTAGTTTTTCTTGGCGGGCACTGCGGGATAAACGTAATAAATGAAAATTGTGTCGTTCGCGGTCAAGGATGACTTGGTGAAAAAGAAAACGGCTGAAACAATTGATGCGCGCATCCGCTGCTGCGTCCGATGAAAACTTTCTTAATTTTAGGCTTGCTAGGCAGAGCTTGCTTAGGCTATGCTTTGGCTTGATTTGGCTTAGGCTATGTCGCTAGGCTTAGGCTCCTAGGCGGGGGGGGAAATGTTAAAAAAACGACAAGGAAGACAAGCCCAAGCTCAAAACGCCGCCCCGGCGCGGAATGAATGGAACGCGGCGACCTAGCTGAAGGAAAGGCTTTGCGCCTGCAGATCAAGGTGCATGAACATATGTGAGCAACCATGAATTAAAAAAGCCAATTATTACTAGCTGACTCTGAAGGGCTGATTAAAACAATAGCCCCTGCCTATATGGATTATGGTGTTGCTCAAGATGGTATATGCCTAATTTTTACTATCGAATGTACATAATGACTGGAGATGTAATGACGCAAGAATAAAGCGTACAACAAAAAAGGTGAAATGTTTCCTGATTGCAGAAGTGATTGGTCATTGGTGACTTCCTTTGGCTTTTGCTAGCACTTTACAGATCGCATTGTTGTTTTTAAACTGAGCATCACAGCATGGTTTTATGACACATTGTATTGATGATGAGTCCTACTGAGGACATGAAAATATTGATACTGAATCCTCTGAGACGTTTTGATGATGAATGAAAACGACAAAAGAGATGAAAGGTTCCAGATATGAACAACTCTGCCTATCTCGCCCCCAACCCCCAACTGGATTGAGCTACTCGACCTCTAGGGGCCTCTGGCGAACTATTTCGGGTCTCCCATCTCTCCAGCCCCCCTCCCCTCCCCCCTTGCATCATTCATGGTCTTCTTTGTTGGTGTGATGCGGATGGTGGGGTGGAAGAAAACGTTTTTGAACATACAACACATACAAACAGACACACCGAAAAGCCTATGTCCCCCCCGCCACATAGCATCACCACAGAAAATAAAAGAAAACTTCTGCAAACGAGAGGCATGTCCAATTAACGTCGGGGTGTTGATATGAAATTATTTAAAACAGAGTGGGTGTAAAGAATCTGTAGTATCTGAAATGCGGGGATGCTTGGCTTTGGTTGATCAACACTTGAGTTATCATTGCGGTGATGCATCATTGTACAACTGAGTATTCTCAACATTCTCAACTCAACACAACTGAGTCATCTCAACTTCATGAGACAAATTGATGTTGAACCACTTTGGAGGGAAGCATGAGTGAGTGAAGCGGGTAACCTATGCTACAATGAGAATATAGCACTGACGGCGCGCGCATAAAATACGCAGTGGCTCTGTTTTAGTTCTCTGCATGCTGTCATTTGCTGATAGGTCACCTGCTTTGTACATTTGCATGAAATTAGTTGAACTTTGGTCAATGAAAAATACATCGTACCTATTTTCAATCCACATGCTCACATTCTATACGATGAGTGCTCCTACTGCTCGAGGATTGAACATGTACATATGTATACATCGTACATATGATGCATGCGTGCGCGTGCGCATTCTATGTGATCGTGGGTTGCTTATAGGTTTACACATCGATGTTGTCTACGAAAAAACACTGTTAAGGAAAAATTGAGGCGTGAAAAAAGGTGAATGGGCTCTTTTGTTGAACCAGTTAAAAAGAGGGGATAAGGCATGCCTCATTTATGTGTAGCCACTTATGCTTTGCAGCTGATAACTTCAGTTTGAACAAACCGTGTATAAAAAAGAACAAACGCAGAACACGACATATCGGATTTTTTGTGTGAGCATCTCACTCACCCAAAGCGCAACAGCAATCCTTTCACATCTCATCTACTCTGGTCATTACCTCGACCTGGAGCCATAGTCCTACATAAATAATCGGCCTTGTAAATTGTGAGATGTGATGCTACAGTAGTAGTGATGTTAGGTATATACATCTGGTGGCGGTTGCCTCGCTCCCTTTTTGGATTTCCTCAATAACGCCTGCTCCTATGAACATGTACGTCGGATGCGCGTCGGTCTCTGCTAGTCCATTGAAGCCCTAGGCTCCTGCTTGGCCTGGGAGCGGTTGTTGAGTGAGAGTAGGCTATAGTCTGTCCTTTCCTCCGCGAACAAAAAAATGCGAATATTGACGTGTGCTCGTGGCCGTTTTTATACCGGTGTCAAACTGAAGTTGATCAGCTGAAAGCATAAGTGGTACACATAAATAGGTGCTAATATCCCTCTTTCAAACTGGCCAACAAAAGAGCGTCACATATTCACCTTTTTTTGCAGGCGCCTGCATTTTTCCTTAATTGTCTTTCAACAAGCATTTTGCGGTTTGTTATTTTGAATTTGAGAACATGTTTCTGCACAGTCAAGTGCATCGGTAGAAGATTCTGTGGTGAAAAGTGTACCTATTGTGTCCCACTGTTTTGTTAGAGTAGTGTCCACCTGAATCAGCTACTCTAAGGCATACTGTCAGCTACACAAACCGTCGGAGCTCGACAATGACATACAAATAGACAAACTTACAACCGACATTGCAGCTGCACAACGGAATGTACCTGACGTGGCAGAAACATTGGATTAGAGGAGCCTTTGTGTCTCACATGGACTTCTTGCAAAAGCTGAAGTCGCTTAATTGTGTCAGTGCAAATTGTCTGTGTCAGTCTAACAAAACAATGTACGTCACGTGCCTATGATCGGCTCGATTCAATAGAAACAGGCAAGGTTGGCGGGAGCAGGCGACATTTGCGGCGAGCCGTAGCGGCGCCGAGCCTAATCGCGCCTGCCTAACGTCTCGACGAGCGGCGTTATTGCAACAACGACGACGTCGTCTGTCCGAACCTTAATGAAGGGAAAGGAAACGCGAAAAAACCGGCCCGTTCGTCCAAGTTTTGATTAGATTCCATTCCACATGATCGGCCTCGTTCTCCCGATGGGATACTGCGGGGTGAGGAGGCTGTGTGCTGGTAAAGCGGCACCCGGGGGAGGGGAGCCGTGAAAGGGGAACGAACGCCTGTGGGACGGCCGCCTCTGCCAGCAGCAGATGCTGGGAGCTGGCGGCGGGCGCGCGGCTGGCGCGTCACTTGGAATTGGCGCCAATTTACAGGGCGCCCCTGGGGCCTGGGGCCGTCTGGGCGAGAAAACGAGCATTTGGCGTCAGTTCGTCTGATGTTCCGACGACGACGACGACGATGCCGCCGACGGCCACCGGCGGCTGTCCGAGCCGTGTGTTGCAATGGGCCGTCGTCGCTTTAGTGGCTCCGCCGCGTCGTGTCGGACAGTGGCCTCTCCCGTTTGGCGGCCCGGGGTTTCTCTCCTCGCTCGCACCCCTGCCCCCCTTGCTGGCTCTCTCTTTCTCAGCGCGAAGAAGTGTATGGGAGGGCAAAAGAAGAGGAGTTGTTTTGTTTGGGCCGCGGCCAGTCAAAAGTTGCCCAGTCGACCGTCCATCGGCGGACAGGCGGCGGGCGGGCGTCCGCGCGCGCGTCGGAAAAAGAGTCAGAATTTACGGCCCCTATTCATGGCGTAAACAAAACCGAGTCGGCGCGCCGCCCCCTGTCGACGGCCCGGCCGCGGCGCGGAACCTAATGGGACGCGCGCGCGTGAGTGTGCGCCCCGCGCTGGCGCACGCGCGCGAGCGCCGTTTGGCTGGGTTCTCTTGAGACGAGAGGAGGAGATGGACGTGCGGCGCGCGTGTAATGGCGCGTCGTTGTGTAATTCCCTCTCGCGCGCGGGCCGCGTGCGTTGCGCTTCATTCGTATCGGTTTAGCTCCAGCAACGGCGCCAGCAACTCGCCTGTGCTCGCCCTGCGCCCCTGCTGCGCACATGCGCGCCAGCCGCCAGAGAGCGCATCGGCACGACAGACGACGGTTCAAGCGCGCGCTTCCTTGCCTACTCCTCTCCTCCCGGTCAATCACCGCCCCATTGTGCCGGCGCCGACGCCGCCGCCGGCTCGTCTGGCGACGAAACGACGACTGGCTCGAGAAAAAAGCGCTGCACCCGCCCGACGACCAGTTGGCCTCTTGCCCGAATGAGCTTTCAAGACTCCGCCCGGCCGGCGGCGGAGCCGCAGCAGCGGTCTTTTCCACTCTGCGCTGATTGAGACATTGTGCCATTTGTGGGTCGCCGAAACCGGCGACGAAGAGGAAGACGGTTTTTTGCGGACTTCCTCTGCCTCTGGGCTGATTTGTTTTTGGACCGCTGCCCAATCGTGGACGGCCCGACGAGCTGCTGCTGTTCCACCGCTTCTCCGGTCAACAGGGTCTGGCGCCGGCCTCTCATCGACTCCGGCGGCGGCCCCAATCCGATTTGGCCAGGTGCCGTCTTTCGCGCTCGCTTTTTTCCCGCCAGACGCACCACGTGGTTCTCGTTAGCCGCGTTCCCACCCCGCGCCGTCTGCCACGCCCGACGCGCACCACGCACTCGCTCCGCCTTCGTGTCGCCCTCTTCCCCTGGAGAAGAGACGCACACCCTCGGTCCTTTGCAGCGGAAGACGCCCGTCGACTGGCGACGACGATGTAGTAGGGATGCCTCCTGGCCGGCGCCCGGACGACACCAGTGGCTTCTGCGCCTCCGACCGATCGCTGACCAACTCGGCCAGGCCGCGCCCCACGCGGCCAGGCGACGCCGTCCGGACGTGTCGTCGCTGCCGTCGTCCGGTGGCCGGCTCCCTGCTCGCCTGGCTCTGCCTGCTCCCCTGGCTGCTCGACGCTCGCTGCAGGGCGCAGCAGCAGCCTACGCAGCTGGGCGCCTCAAACGCCACGCATCTGCTTGGACTGGCGGCCTCGACTCCGCCCGTGACTCTCGAGAGCCTCCGGGCGACCTTGGCCAGGCTGCGGCGGGGCTCGGACAGCCGACTGCTGCTGATGCTCCGGAGCAGCGGAGGACTGCCCACCCACGAGAATGCCAGCGCCAGCGCTCTAGTCGTCGAGCACTTTGCACAAGGTCAGTTCCGGGGCACGACATGCACGACTGGAACTCTATTGGACATTATACAGTGGATTGGGCAGGGAGATTATCTGAGTCTCCTCCTCACAACAAGAGAGTTGTCGCATCTGGGCTAGGCGCCATTGGTTGTCTCGCTCGTCTGAGACGACGGACAGTTTCAAGGCCGCGCAAACGAACGCTTCCTCCTCGTCTTTCCACGTCTCCCTCCCGTTTCACCGATTTTGCACCGTTTCCCCCCTTCCTCCTCGTACTGCTGGGTCGGCCGACGCCGCCGCGCGGCGCGTATACACGTCCGACAGTTTAATAAACAACTCAGTTTGGCGGCGGCTGCGTTGAAAGGGAGAGAGAGTGTGAGGAGGAGAGCGAGACTTGACTGATCGGCTCCGCGCCCCTCGCCCCGGCTGCACTCAGTTGCCCGCGCGCGCGAGGGCGCAAAGTGAGTTGCAACAGCCCCCGCGCACGACGGTCCACCAGGCTGGGCGTCGGGCCTCGGCGATTGAGTGACAAGGCCGCCGAGGCGACGCCCTCCTCCTGCCTGCAGACGGGGGCGCCGCCACGCTCTCGCCCAGACGCTCCGCCCAGAGAAGCGAATGATGGATGCGCACGGGAGGCGGCGGGCGTTGTTCTCGCACGGCCATTAGCGGCGCGCGCGCTCGCTCTCGCAGTCGCGCCGCATCGTGAAGAACCGCCCGTGTGTCTGTGGCCCCCACCCAGCTCTGAAAACACAGTTGTAAGGCGGCGCGCGCGCGCACACAACGCACACAGCATCCACACGGCTGGTTTTGTTTTGCCATACACGTGTGTAGTAAGTGCATAGCCTTGTTGGTTATTACACCGTGTGTGGACGTTGTACTCGATCGATTGGTGACACATATGTACACACAACAATTTTTGCCGCACAACAATTGTTGCTGCACAACAAATTCGGAAGGTACTCTGAGGGCGAGCTGCATTGTGTATCAATCGAACAAGCAATACCATGCGATGCATGCAAATTTGTACACCAATGCACAAAACCGAAATATGTGCAATGTATTGAGTGATACTGATCTACAGTTGCAGTGCACAATTTTCTAAACTCGTTTGTGTAAAGGTTTTTCGTTTATCTTTTGCTTGCAGTAAAAAATGACATTAACTGCAAAGCCAGTGAGATGCGTTCTGTTCAATGTAGTCCCTGGTGGACTCTAATTGTGCCTGCCTTTTGCGTTACGCTGTTATTTTACACTTTTTATTCAAATTGTTATACATGGAACTATTGTAGGCATTCTCTAACCACGCCTAGCGTACATTTCATTTCACAAGTATCTCCAGACGTTGATCAATGCGCTCTGAATTTCAGAAGTACTGGCCGGCCAGGAGAAGCCCTCGACCTGGACATTTTCTGGTTCGCCCACCGCCGCGGTTCGCGCCAGGATGTCTTGGGTCGAGCTGTCGTTTGAACTGCGCGTCAGCTGCCCTCTGGCGACGGCCAGTCCACTCGTGGATGGCGCCGTCGTCAACCGACCCATTGACCTGTCCGTCTTCGTCGGCAGCGGCGAGCACCGATACGCGGTGGTCGAGACTGTGCACTGCACCCCTTCCGGCGCCTCCTGGAGGCCCTCCGGGCAGCTGGAGACGCTGCTGCGTCGGCGCTGGCTCGCGGCCGCTGAGCCACTGGTGGTCGCGGACTTCGACGCCGACCAGGTGGACAAGCCCAGCATGCTGGTCTTCGAGAAGCTTCGAGAAGCCGAGCAGAGCTGCTCGGCACCGTCCGCCAGTGTCGTGGTTGCAGAGCCGGAGCAGCCGGCGGCGTCGACGTCGACAACCACGGACTCGTCGACGGCCACGACGACGACTCCACAGTCTGTCCTCTTCGTGGAGACCAGTCTGGGCACGATGCCGCCCAGGCCGCTGACACGTCGCCCAGTCCAGCCGTCGCAGACTCCGTCGTCCTCTTCTGCGACGACCGAAGAGCCTCGCCCAAGGCGCCACCACCGAGTGCGCCACATGAGCGTCAAGAAGCAGTGGGCGCTCGACCGACAGCGCCGCCGGCTTCCCCGAGAAGGCAGAGCGTGGTCCGGAGACGGGTCCGACGACGCGGACGACGCCTCACCGCCACCGGTGGACTTGACCGGCATCGACGACGGCCTGCGCTGCCGACTCGACCACTCCCAGAAGCTGGTCTTCGATCTGCGCTCCGCGAGCGACGACTCCAGCGACCATCCCAGCCTCTTCCTCTACCCCGAGTCGCTGGAGGCGTCGCTCTGCAGCGGCCCCTGCAGTCCTCCGCACGTCGCAGGGCTCGCCACCACCATCTACAGCCAGCTGAAGCCGCTGGCTGGCCGTGCGTCCAGCTGCGAGCCTTCAGCCTTCGAGCCCGTCTGGGTGCTGGTGCTGGACGGCGCCGCCTCCGTCAAGCTGCTCAGACTGGGCACGTTCAAGGCGACCGCGTGCGGCTGCTTTTGATTGGGAGTCACACACGCGTCTGGCTCGCTCACCGCTTGTCGACATCATGGTAATCCGGAGATGCACCAAAGGCTGAGAGAGTACAACGAAAGTACATGAGCGGCGGCGAGCTGCAGTGGTGGGGAACGCGGACGGGATGGCGCAGACGCCGAAATTCTGGGTTCGTCCGCAAGTCAAAAAATTCTAGTTTTACACTGGCTCAAGGCTCGTAGTGGCTGCTGTTGGACATGTACTGTATGCGTTTCTCTAAAAGAGTCACTGCGAGTTGGGCCAGCGTTGCCGCGCACAATCCTCCGAGGCTGAGATACAGTCGAATCTGCTACATACCGTAGTACTGTACTAGAGAATGGTTTTGGAATTGACACTGACAAAATGTATTTTCCATGTAAAAGCTCCTCTCGTGGGTATATTATTTTAGTGCGTCGTGTTGGCGTTCTTTGCGCGCACTCGCTATTGACCGTTCGTGATCTCAACCGCTCCAACCATTTCTTTTTGTGTTTTCTTACAACAACGTTCGGATATAGTTTTTTCTTCTTGTTTTGTCAGTCTTGTTCGCCGCAGCTTGTTGTTCGTTCTCCCACCCAGCAGTGTTCGCGTTCTAACAAAATAGAGAGAGCCAGAGCAGAGGAGGGCACACACAATGTAGGCAGAATTTTACCAATTTACCAATTTCTAACGAAACCGGCGCACCCCACTCCATGCAATTCAAACCACCATAGAAGCACAACAACCACTGAGCGGAACGTAGGATACAAATGTCGTTTCACATAGCAGCACTGTGCACTTAGTGGAGATAGTGCGCCCGGCAGCAGCAACAGGGTGTGGTTGTTTGCATTGCACTTGCGGCTACGACCTTACGACTACGACACCATTTCGATTGTCATGCCGGGGCGCCTTAGTCCTTGACGCGCGAGTAGATGACGCGCGTGTGCTCGAGCAGGCCGACGCGCGGATGCGTGGCGGTGCGCATCTCCAGGATCTGCTCCAAATAATTCTCGTCGTGCCGAATGAACGAGCGTCGCAGCTGCAAAGCGTCGTCTAATTTGGACGAATACGGTAGCTGTTCACGACGCGACAACACGTAATCTTGCCTGACTATGAAGTTTTGTGAATTTGCGCACTTGCCATAAATAGGTAACCGAGCGTTGAATATAAGTGACTCCACGTGCGTGCGTGCACAACAAAAAAAAAAAACAACGGCCGCGATGGGTCGGCGCGGCTGAGCAGCGCGTGTTGTTCTCACAAACGATAGGTGATGTCACATGTTTGCGCAACTGAGTGTTATCTTTGAATGCGGGAAGTTCGGGCTGGAGATATCCTTTCTTGTGCGCTGTTGTTGAAGATGAAATGTTCTCATAAACATAGACTTTGAACACTTTTTCAAGTAAGACTTTTTCGGTTGAATACACTCTATTTATGAATATTTTGCGAATAAGCGAATCGATTTTGTTGTCGACGCTTTCCCCTGAGGTTTTAAAATGCCTAAGGTTTAGAAGATCAAAAGGTCAAAATATGGTGTAAGCATTAGAGAGTTACTACAACCTAGGTTTTTTCGTGTTTCTGATCGCAAAATTCTTAAAGGGACTAGAGTTTTAGTTTGGTTGCTGGGTGGGAGTACAACTCCCCTCATCAGTTACACTTGCACATGTACAGGTACCTTTGTAAGTGAAACGGCTATCGCATACTTGAGCAAAAAGTACTGAAGCACGAAGGTGTATCACTCACGTCCTCGATGGGCAGATCACGCGAGAAGGAGATCCGTCCGACGTCGCGCAGTGACAGCACCATGTGACCGAACGTCAGGGGCCCCACCTCGTAGGTTGTGAAGCCTCAACGCGAACGCAAAGTGCATACATACGTAGAAATGCCTCTGTGCGTGCGTGCGTGCGTGCGTGCGTGCGTGCGTGCGTGCGTACGTACGTTAGACTTGGGCGCGTATTTTTTCAAAAAATACACGTATTTTTAAAAAAAAAATACATCGCCGCCTGTATCTTATTTTTAAAAAATACGGTCGTAGTCGTAATCGTAAGATCATAATCGTAAGTCGGAGTTGTAAGCCTGTATTTTGTTGGGTCAACCTGCAATAGATAATAAAAGATTTGTTGTTAATCAATGTACCCTACATTGAAGAGCATATATGAGTTGTGTGGGTGGTTTTGTTTGTTTTATTTGTTTTACATCACATATTCTTACGACGCTTAGGTTTCGCTTACGGTAGCTTTTGGACGCAGTGGATTGATTGGTTGCGATAGCTCTTTTGCTAGCTTTTGCTATTGCCAGCTCCTCTCTGCCCTCAATCTCTGTGTCGCGTTCTTAGCTGCGTGCCTCAATTGCTCACTTTGTTGGATGCCAAATCTCCCGGTCGCTTATTACTCCGCTAACGCACCACTCACCCACACACTCACCTCTCACGCACACGTACGCACACACACTCCTATGCGTCCACTTTCGTGCTTTTCACAGCGTTCGACCTACTTTATGTAACGATTTCTAAGCTTTGGACACTTCGCTGATGGCTTACTATGATGTATGGCACATGTACATACGTACTGTAAAAAAATACAAAAGATGCGTATTTTTTTAAAAAAATACCGTATTTTTTCAAAAAAAAAAATAAGTCGGTCCAAAGACAAAACGTTTTTTTTCCCAACTCTAGCGTACGTACGTACGTACGTGCGTGCGTGCGTGCGTGCGCGCGCGCGCGTGCTTGCGTGCGTTCACGTGGGTACATACAATGTACACAGGTCCTTGTTCGCTCGTAAGTGCTTGTTTCGTGTTGTGTTTGTGGACTCATGTTTAAGTACACGCACTACATAGACACGTACCATTGTTTCCAGCCGTCATCAGGGTCGCGTTACCATACTCGTCTGACGTCAAGAATCCCCACTCGTCATGGAAGTGGTCCTTTGTGCTGTGCGACCAGGAGCGGGCGCTTAATGGAAATTCAAATTGGTGTACGGTACTTATGCAAATAGGCATCTGCGCAATCTTCTCACACATATGTACCAATGCGTGGCCACAAATCGGTAAAATTACCTAGTGCTGGTTTCCATATTTTTGTGTTTATTTACAAGGCTTGCCAACGCCCGTTTGAATTACCGCGATACCGAATGATTCTCAAAGGCTCATAATACGATGTAAACTGTCGGCAAAAAAAGTTACAGGATGTCGGGTGGGGTACAGACATGTATAGGCACAAAGGTACTTTTGCCGTTTCCTCCCCACAGGCAAAGTTGCAAACCTGAAGCTGAGGAATTTCGTCTTGCTCGACTTGGCGACTGGCGCCTTCTTGATCACCAGCTCCTCTCCGTAGGTCATGGTGGGCACGGTGGGCCAGAAGATTTTGCCGGAGAACTCTGAGCGCCATTTGCCCACCATCCAGTCCAGTCGGCTCAGCTCGTCGCGCCGCTGCGTGTCTGTCCTCTCAAGCGCCAGGGCTAACAGGAGCGCCGCTAGCGCCAGTCCCAGACCGCCAAGGCAAGTCGACATCTTGCTTGATTTTTTCTAACTGTGAACTCGCTGGAATTGTCTGCGGCGACGTGGGTTGTGCGCAGGCTCTTTCTCCGTCTCTCTCTGTCCTTGAGAAATCCGTCGGCATCGACGACGACGACGACGACGACGCGAGCCGGATTTGGCGGCGCGCGCCGGGGGCGGGCGAAGGGGGGGGGGGGAGGGGTGGGGGGGGGGGGTGGCTCGCTCGCGCTCCTATACTCGTTTGCGACGACACATCGCACGCCGAGTCTCCGCCACAAGTATTTCCACCCGCTGACCCGAAATCCGTCGGGCGGAAAAAAGGATTCGTTGCCGACGACGCCAACGCCATTGAAGGATCTCAATCTCCCCGCTCCCCCGGCTATCCACCCCCCCCCCCCTTCTCTTTGTCATGGTAGGTATGCGCCGCGACAAATCGCTACGAAATACCTAGGTACCATCGCTGGGAGGAGGGGAGGGACGCAACGCGTTGCGGCGCCGAATGAATCGTTTCTCGCACGCTCGAACGAACGGCAGGCGTCTTTTGTTGTTGGCAAGCAGGGAATGCGTTGGAGAGGAGGAAAATCGTGGCGAGTTTTTTTCCGGCGGTGTCGCAACGCAAACGTGCCAGTGTGAATGTGATTTACCTGCGTTTATCGAACAGTCGCGAATGGCGCTTGCATGCATTAATCTCTCGGTGCAGTGTGTAATCTAGAACGTTCATACCGGTAACTCTTGTTTGAAATGTACAGTTATAGTAATAGTAAAACAGTTAGCGCCAACGTCAGTTTGTTTGAAGGCCGTTTTACAAGTGCTCAACAACCCCGACGCTCCCTATCGCATCGCTTATACAACCTCTAAATTGTTTTTGCTCGGCTCGCCGCACCGTGCGCTATACTCTCGCACGCGAGTATCACATCGCTGTTGTCCTTTCACAAATGAATCAAGCCAGCTACCACTGGCGTAGCCAGGGGGTTTCACAAGCTTGGAGCACATTTTCCTTGTCTAAACGGCCAAAATTTCGCCTGCTGCGCTGTAGTTAACATACAACTCACCTTTAAAACTATATACAATGTTAACTTGGTGGGCGGAATAGATTCGGGCGCTGGCGGGCAAAGAGGGAGCCAGCCTATTGTAGTTGTTGTACTCCCAGTGAGTAACCACACAGGCCCCGCCCCTGGCTACTGCTTCGGTTGTCTTGTCTCCGAGGCTCAGGTTCGTTCCGTCAGTGCCGGACGCCGGGCGTGCTCTCGGCCTTGGTCGGCTTCTGGAGGGGCCGCGGCCTCGTCGGCGACAGGCTCGTAGCCGCCAGGTGGCACGCGGCGACCGCCGTGACTTGGTGGGCCGCCTAGCCGGTCCCACGGGAATCCGGCGGCTAGCGTCGCAGTCGCCGAGAGCAGCTGTGCGCGATGGCAGCATGGGTTGGTGGTGTGCGAATACAAGTTGGTGGGGCCAACAAGACAAAGTGAGCGGCAGCACCTCGACGACGACGATGCCGATGGCGACCGGCACGAACGAGACGATGTGATTGGCGAACTCTCGCGTCAGCGCGCCGAAGCATCCCTGCCATTGAGTGGCGTCTACGCGGCTTGCATGTGGGTGGTGGCTGTAGTAAATCGCCGTTTTTTTTAAATCAAGGGTAAATGGAGATACTACATACCTACTAGTAAATAAATACAGTGTCCCACGATTTCTGCCCATTCTCGATAGCCGCTTTCTCGCGCGGTGTCCCAAATTTGGGTGGGGCCTCTTTTCTCTAGAGTAAAAAAAATCATTTCTTATGGCAAAAACAGAAACAGTCCGATATGGGCGCGTTGTGTTTTCTACACATTGATCGGGCATTCAAGGAGATTCCAGGTCGAAACGATTGATCATAGTTTTAAAAATTTGACGCAGTTGTATCGGAGTTGACGCAGCGATAATCCAACTGCTTCTCCAATGGTCCAATGCTCCAATGCTTCTCGCTTTGGCATTAGAAAGCACCACGCTGTGGCTCTATAACAAAAGAACCCACCTAAATATCTGCAAGAAAGCGGCGAATGCAAATGGCCAGAAATGTTGGGACACCCTGTATTAACGTGAAGGCTCAAAATATTATCTGAACACTCGTTTCTGTGTACTTTAAATCCAGAAGGCCCAAAAAATGCAGAGCCACAAGGACAAGCACATCCATTTTGAGCAGCAATGAATGGCTTGAGGTTTAGGAAAATGTATGGGGGTTGCCCCCAGAAAGGGCAGAGAGTCCGCCATGGACACGCATGCTAAAGGCTGATTCACAATTAACGGCCTTCCCATCGGTCTCGGTTTCGGTCTCGGTCTTTGCTGTTTGGAATTGTAAGACCGAGACCGAGACCGAGACCGCGACCCAGACCGAGACCGAGGGGAAGATCGTTAATTGTAGATCAGCCAAAATGGTACACAGCTGCGTTCGCGTTCTGCCTTTGCCTACGCCTTTGAAGCCTCCCGGCAGGTCGGTGCAGTTGTGGTTGGGCGTGGGTCCGTCCGTGCCGCAGCAGTGGTACTTCTCCTCGATCTGGACCAGGGGATCGCTGTAGTTGGTGTGCGTGTGCCTCCCCGCCCGGCGAAGAAGCTGCTTGATCTGCGCACATCGACACTTCTTGACACGCACGCACGCACGCACGCACGCATTGTGTTCAGAAGACTACGCTGTTCAAATTGCAGAGACTTTTTAGGCTCACCCACCGGCTCATGAAAGTCGTCCTCCTCGACGGCCACCAGAATCGAACCCGCCTTGAGTGCGAGCATCACCAGCGCCACCAGGCCGAACCACTGGTCATTATTTGAATTACAGTGTCGTGTGTTGATGTGACTGTACCTACGTTGACGCACTTCATAGCATGCATGAGTCGATTGCGCGGCCCAATTGCATGTGAATTACGTCACTCGCTCTCGTCTAGCTCGTCTCCGCTTCGTGCAGACTGTGTTCATCAATAAAAACGTTGAACTTGAACTTCCAGTTTGAACACCACTCACTCACCGCATCGCGCACTCAAATGTGCATTGGCCTAGCCACACGACGTGTACAAAACCATAAAGCGTAGATGGTGTATATACCTTCAGAAAGCCCTGTCGACCCGTGTCCTTTTCATGGTAGAGGAGGCACATGAGCAGAGGCTCGACGTGCGACAACAGCACCACGACGAGCAAGAACTGGCCTCTTGGCTGTAAGTGGTCATACAGGTTGTCGTCGTAAGTCGGCAAGGCGGCCTAGTGGTAGAGAATTGGACTCACGCCCGCAAGGTCCTCCTGGGTTCAATTCTCGAGGGACCCAATTCTCCACTTCCCTTTCAGTGAATTTTTGTCTGGTCATCTTTGCCGTAGAATTTGGTGTATGGCGGCTCCGGGGTTTCGGCCCGAAATCCGTGCCAGGTTCCCTCGCGGGGAAAGAACGCCGTAGGTAGTGATAGTGATACGTACAGTATTATTATGATGCACCCCCCCCCCTTGATTTACGGTCCCTGTACTGTGTCGGTGCGTGCATCAATAAAAACATTGATTTGCTTGATTTGACAAGTATGTTTCCCAAGTGTTGAAAGCTTTGCGGGGCTCTTAACCCCGGGGGGGGGGGGTGGCGGTGGCGGCCGCGCAACCTGTGCTGGCGGAGTATTCAAAACCTGGGTGTTTTTTTCTCCGAAAACTGAGTACATTTTAGAAGTGGGGCAAAAAATATACCCACATGGAGTGCGAAAACTTTGTCTTCACTTGTATAGGTAGGTACTGTAGGTGAGTGCAGGTAGGTCTGTGGGTAATTACAATTGCACACGATGCGGAGAGTGGACGCTAGCCGACCAGTGCGTATCGACTCGTGCGGCCCATCTTTACCTTGACCTTCGTCTCGAAGTCTGAGAACCTCAGCGTGCGATAGAGCTCGGAGCCTGCCGCCATCGGGTACAGCACGCAGGCCAGCTGAACGCGTTCGTTTCCTGGCCTACTGACTGTTCTTCCGTAACAGTTAGCCTTTGAATTGCCGCAAACCCGCTGTCACATCCCCCCTTATACGGTAGGTATATAGATTCTCACCCCGCTTAATGTATTTCAGCTCCTTTCCTTGAAATTGCCATCCAATTCAAGAGGGGGGGGGGTGTAATAGAGTGTTACGGTGCTTACAAACCGAGAAGACGAGGAAGGCTGTGGGCAAGCCGTACGAAGAGAGCAACTGCTTCGCCCTAGCCGTCGGCATGGCCCTGTCGTCCTCTCTGAACGCACGCTCGCACAACTGGCTGGAAGGTCATGGCAGAGTGTCAGAGTGGTGACTGCCCGCAAGATATACTCTGACAGACCAAGCAAGATATACCTACCGTAAATCCTCCAATAGAAGCCCCCCTCCAATACTGCCCCCCCCCCCCCCCCGGGCCAAGTCAATTTTAAATTCGCGCCAAAACCAAATTTTGAATGCTACCCAGTTGCATTAAAAGTGCATGCATGGTGTGTAATCATGTGTGCAATGCACGTATTGCAATTAAACTTTTAAATTCCGGCTACCTGTGTGCATTTTAAGGCATTTTAATGTTGAATTTTGCTGCAAAATTGCGCAAAAATCTGACGGAATTAATAGTGCCCCCCTCTTGAGAGATATTGAAGCAATAGTGCCCCGGGGCACTATTGGAGGATTTACGGTATATATATATAGTTCGATCAACAAATGACGGTAGGCATTTGGTTTCCAATAAGCGCCTCTGGCAGTACCGCAGGTATAGGGCGCTATGCCTACCACTTGTACATGCGGACGTCTACAGACATGTAGGTAAGCAATAGCTAGACTCATGCGAAGCTATGTACAGGTTCATGTTCATTGTAAATCCAAAAAAAAATTGCAGATTGTAAATCCAGAGGAATACACACAGCTAGATCTCCACTCGAGGACGATAGGGTGGGATAGAACCGCGTGATGGATGTGTCGAATTCAAGACCGTTCCTAAACAGGCGCCGCTTGTCAACAACACCTTTGTGGGAAAGTCTGGCTCGGCCCGGCCCACCAACCTGAACGTGACTCGGCGCGAACGGTGCCGTTGTGCGCGTGAAAACATCTACAGCGTGATTGGGGGTGGGGGCGCATGCGTGCGTGCGTGTGCGTGTGCGCGTGTGATGTTGGCCTTGGCTCTTGCGGTCTTAAAACGTCTCTGTTCCGCACACGGAACGGAACGGAATATCGCCGGAGCGCCTCTCAGGCTCTCCTGCGGTGACGCGTCGCGAGCGTGAGAGAAGAGCGCGCATTCCTCACCTTCCGACGTATGTAGTTGAACGGAGAATGTGCAGGAGATTGAAAAATCTGAAAATTGAACTGTAGGTAGTTCAAGACTCGGTTTTGTTGACAATTGACCCCGTACGAATCCGTTTTGAAACCAGCGTATGGCACTCGTTTGCGCGTTGTCCCATTTTACAGTCATTTTCGCTGTGTTGGGTAACGAAGGATTGTTTGAATTCGAGCAAACAGCACGAACTCGACATAAAAAAAGAAGTGTCGATACAGGGTATTCCAAGGGTGGTATGGAAAAGCTTGGTTGTCCAAGATGGTCTCGTCGAGTAGCAGAGGGAGGCAAGCAACTCCGCTTAAGGCATCAGATCTGAACGGACAGGACCATGCAATCTAAAGGCGCCGTGCAACCTCCTGGCGTCAAGATTTGAACGGTGATACGACATGTTCCATGCTCTGCTGGCATGGGCATGGCAAGGGCAACACATTCTTAAACAGTGACCAGAAATATGGCCAAGAAATATTGGCAAAACGACTTCAAGATGGGAAAAAGGGCGATTGAAATTCAAATGAGTGCCACGCGCTGGTGTCAAAACGGAATCGCACGAGGCCAAATGTCAATAAAAACTCTAGAGTCTTGTCTACCTACCTACTGTTAGAATTTCGGGTAACTGGCTTGTCGTTTGCTCGAGTTACTCAAGATTAAAATGTGGCACTCTAAGAAGACCCTGTACAACTGCGGTGTAGAACCACCGTGCGCGCACGAGAAAGGTGCGGTTCAGGTGTGTTGCGTTGACGGCGCTCCAGCGGTAGACGGTGTACTACCCTGCGGCTACGCGCGAACAGTGCAAGCGCCAAGATACGTAAAAATCTACACAATCTACCTACCACCCATCTGTGGGGGTGGCTACCTACATGTACATGTGGCGCAAACTCGTTGTGGTGTAGTAAGAGCCAATCGGAGTTGGGGTTGGGTGAGTAGAGTGGATCGACAACACGCCTAAATTGGTTCGGCAAGCAGGTCGTAATTTTGTGGGCTTCTAAAGACGCTCTGTCTTGGGTGCAACGTTGGCAGCTTGTCGGGATTCACAGGCTTGAACTTGAACTTTTGCAGGAGACTGGAAAAGATGATGAAGAGCTCCATTCTGGCAAGGGACTCACCCAGACAGCTCCTCTTGCCCGCCGAGAAAGGGATCAGCTCCTCAGACCTACATTACGAGAAGACTCCAACACTCGCGTTGTCTATGGTCAATCGTGCAAACGGTGTTACTTCAGTAGCTCTCCATTCGTGTCCAAGAACCTCTCAGGCTTAAATTTTTCTGGCTCCGGGTAGATCTCGGGATCAGACAGCACATTTGCAATCTGCGGCAAAATCAGCGTGCCAGTCTTGACCTTGTAACTAAAGTGAATCTTTAAGGGGGGGGGTGTTTTGGGGGGTTGCTTTTTGGGCCCCCCCCCCCCCCCGAAAGATTACACCCAAATGAGCGGCGGTTTTGAACGGAGAAAGTCCGCTCACTCACCCATCGATCTCCACATCTTTTGTCGTTGCATGAAGCAGATTGAAGCCGAGGATATTTGCCAGTCGTTGAATTTCGTTGACTGTAGCGCAAGTGTATGGGACGGCCGATCGATCAGTCATCGCGATCTGCCGATCTTGACCCAGACGGTCGAGTATCTCGCGTCTGACCTTCTCCTGCACCCCTGGGTAGTGGATCATGTACAGCAACGCCCATCTCAGCGTTGTCACTGTAGTCTCCGCTCCCGCAAGCCACATGTCGGCTAAAAATATGGATGAGCACTAACATCCATTAAAAAAATTGGCCGAAACTGTGCTATACATTCGATGTGCATTGTTGTGCCCAATGTGGACCGGCGTGCAACTGCTAGCCCAACTGTTTGTTGATGAGAGAGTTTCAGAGAGTATACCTACAGGGTGGGTCAGCCTCGACTGCACCTCTTTGTTCAAGTATATCTCGGGGGTGGATGAAGCGATTTTGGTGAAATTTTAAACACATGTAGCAGTCAGTCAAACTTAGACTTCTTCCCAGTTTCAGCTTAATTGAACAACGTTTCAGTTTTCGAAATGGCCGCCGTATAAATCGACGCATTTTCACAACGTTTAATCATTGATCGGCAGAGTCTTGAACAAAGCTCAGCGTCAAAGTTTGGCGACGCATTTTTAATGGCCTCTTTGAGTTCGGCAAGAGTCTTGCACCCTTGCGCGCAAACGACTTCCTGAGTTCGGGCGGCTAAGGTCGGTTACGATCGCTGACACAATGTTCCGTGGCTGCACTTTTGTCGTTGGGAACTCAACTTTGAATCGACGAATTACTTCAGTTTGATTGTCCGTTTTGTAAAATTGTTTTACAATGTAAACGCGGTGTTCCAAAGAGAATTTCTGCCGCGACATACCAACCCAAAAAATTGTTTTGTTTCAAAAGCAGCACTACAGTTCTTTGAAAACACGTATTTTATCGTATACAAATTGTTTTGTGCGTAACTTTTGAACAACATAATAGATCTACCTGAAACTTGGAGGAAGTCTACGTTAGACCGACTGCTACTTGTATTTAAAATTTCATCCAAATCGCTTCATCCACCCCTGAGATATACTTGAACAAAGAGGTGCAGTCGAGGCCGGCCCACCCTGTACATGGTGTATCTTACAAAACTCACGGTACATACTACATGAAATTTGGGTGTTGCAAAAAAAGGGAATGGACGCTCGGGGGAAGCAGTGAAAAGGAGCGGTAAGGCAGCCCCCTGATTTCGGCCACTCCACATTGTAGCTGATCAACTTCAGTTGAACAAACCATGTATAAAATCTAAACCCAGCAGCAACACGCACATGTTCGGGTTTGTGTGTGAGCCAGCACCAGTCAAGCCAACCAAAGACAAACGTCCATCAACCATACCTCTTCTCTAACAAGACGTATATTGCCCATTCCATGAACCTGACACTGCCAAAGTATGTTCTGCATAATCAATTGGGCCCCATGCAAAATTTGTACATGGGATTGGGATGGTGTACAGTTGCGATGGTAGGGAGACATACAATACGTACTACAATCCGCTCCATTCCCTTCTGGCATTCCCCCAAGACAAAGTCATCCAACATTTGTGTGGCCCCCAGCCATTTGTGTACGCCCTAATGCATGTGGGCTGCGGCGGCGGCGTGCGTGCGGCCGCGCGCATGCATATGGGCGGCATAGGGGTCCTGGGCATGTGCTTTTTCTGCATTTCAATATATGTAAATGTCAGCCAGTCCAGTCGCCATTATTTTCGCGCACATTCCATTGCGGGGAAACAGCAAACGCCGAATAGGAGGGCGCAGAGGTTTAGATTTTATACATGGTTGTCAAACTGAAGTGATCAGCTACAATGGGAAGGGCCAGAAATATGGGGCATGCCTTAATCCGCTCCTTTTCAACTGGACCACCACACGAGCGCACATATTCCCTTTTTGCAACACCTGCAAATTTTTCCTAATAAGTTTTTTTCGAAAGATGAGGGGGTTTCTGTAATTCATGCATGCAAGCATGCACGCACGCACGAATGCACGCGATGCTCGCACGCACGCACGCACGCACGCACACACGCAGCACGCACGCACATACGCACACACACATTCACGACTAGCACACACAACGCACCTGTGACTGAACCGAACAAGGCAAAATTAAAGAAAGCAAAGTACCAACAGCCTAGCAGACATACATGCGGCATGCACATGCAGTTGTGCTATATTGCTGCGTCAGAGCAGCAGGAAATGATCACCATGACACGGTCAACTTTTGTGTTTTTGCCAAAGTGATCGGACCTACCCACATCAAGTTTCTGCGAAGCAGCCCATTGTTGGTGTGCGTGCGTGCGTGCACATCTGTAGTGCCATATTGGTTCGTTGGAGCATAGCGGTGTAAAGAACCAAAAGATCTGCACGTGCAGGCGGTCAACTTTTGTGTTTTAGCCAAAGTGATCCGACTTACCCATATCGATATTTATCGATTATCCTGGAAGTGAAAATATTTTGGTGCGTCGGATCGTGTTGACTTCAAGGAATGAAATGTTCTACATCGAAGGGCGATCAACTTTATTATTGATGTTTAGGCCATCCGACCTAACCACACCGAAATATCGCCAATTTCCGTTATCGATATAATGGGGGGAGGTATTTTGGTGCGTCCAATTTGGTCCAATTGTTGAAAGTAACACAAGTCATGTCATGGCGACCAACTTTCTCCTTTATAGCGAAGCGCTGCGATGTACCGTTAAAGCGCCTATAGGGCACAAAATTTGTGACCCATTTCCAAGAAAATCAATCGATAATTGGATAAAATCGGCAATATCTCGAGATTGGTACGAAGTACACACAAATCCTTTGGCATGCAAAATTGCGATCACTAGCCGGCTACACATACCAAGTTTCATCGCGATAGGCCCTGGCGTTCGCGAGCGGCGCTCCAAAAACCTGGCAGAGAACAGAAAAAAAAAGCCGCAAAATGAACATTTTTGGAACTATGACCCATACAGTAAAGCAAGGAAACGCGTATGGCGCATCAGCCCCAGAAGAAGGCGGTTCATTTGCGCCATAACGCGTCGAAATCCGTCAGGCAATCAAAAGTATGGCGACGAAATCAAAAACCCGCATGAGAAGGGCCAAGGGTTGTGCGACGCGTACACCCTGATACTTATGCATGACTGCTCAAGGTATGCATGGTACGACTTCAAGACAGTAGAAATATCTGTTCTGCAAACTAGAAATTGTATCGTCGCAGAAATTGCAAAATGGAATCAAAAATGAAGTGATTGTTTGAGTAATTTTCGTACCACACGCGCAGATGAGCTGCCATTCGTTGAAGAACTCCGTTTCGTGGCTCCGCTTGTGCATTTCGTGCAGATAAACAGACACAAAGTCCGTTGGCTCCTCATCCGCATTGAACTCAACCTTCTTCTCTTGCACTCTGCTTTGAATGAACTTGAAGATCTCGTTGAACACAACATAGGACCGCTTGAAGGCGCCTAATCGAAAAACGAGGAATTGCCAGATGTGAGAAGATCTACAGGCTGTCTTTGAGTTTTTGTGCCTTTTGGGCATTTTTAAAACTATGAAACTTTACAAATAACACTCAGGAAGAAGGGTGAAACGTTTCTGGTGTTTTGTGTTTCCAGAGACAAGAAATGACCACCTCTAAACGGGGGTATGAAGCGAAGAGCAGGAAGCAAGTCGATGGCGAAGACCATAGGCGACGTGAACGCCATTAAAGTGTCATTTATGAGGTCGCGCATCTTCAGAATGGCAGGATCGCCAAGTGCATATGTATTCCCAAACAGTGTGGCATTGATGATGTTCATGACGGCAAACTAAACTGGGCTCACACATGCAAGGAATCAGCCAGCTCATCCACAGCTCATCCCCGTCTCTCTCCCTCACTCACTTCCATAACTCCCTCGCCTCATTCACTCTCTCTTCCACTCTCCCTCTGTCAGTTCCTCCATCCCTAAATGCCCCCCATACTACCTCCTAACTCCCTCCCTAACTCCCTTCTTCACTCTCTGTCTAACTCTGACTGCCTAACTGAGTCACTCAACTCACCTGAATTGCATCGGTGGGATCAAACGGTTCGTTATTCCCTCGGACTGCGTCGATGTTGTTGAGGAGCTCTTGCGCCTGGCTGGTCTTGAACTCGACGTTCTAGACCACTCTTGCCAAAGCCCAAGTCGCGCAGTGCGTGCAGACTGAACGGTCGCTGGCTCTTGAAAAGCGCTCCGGTGGCGTCTGAATTGCGATGAAGCGCTGACAATGGTGGACGAGTTTGTGCATGTCCTTATACAGCTGGCACAATTAGATTCTGAATTACTTAATATACTTTAATTAACGCAGAATGTGCCGTGTCTGTACTACCCTAGATGGGCACTACAGCACGTTTGCATTTTGTAGCAATTGCTGCCAAAAAGCCCACTTATGATGCCCCAGTTGCCATCGGTGAAATAGGTGGTGCTGAAGATGGAGGGCCGTCCAGCGAATGCGTCCGCCTGTCTGATGAGGCAGTCCTTGATGGTCGAGTACTTGGTCAGCACGATTGTCGGCAGTGGAGTGTGCAGCGTGAACACTGGACCGTACTTCTCGGCCAGACGTCCGATGGCCGAAGCCTAAGTTGCATTTCTCACAAGTACTTACATTGTATAGAGAAAACCAGAAACAAAAATCGGAAACTCGCCATGTCAGAAAGGTCCATCGATAACAGGTTTCCAAAGATGGGCAGAGGCATCGGTCCCGGCGGGAGGTCCCAGCGCTGCAGCACGAACGTGTGCAGCAGCAGCCATGCCAGCAGCGCCACTGCGATCGCGCCCAGGACAACCAGCCACATGTCTGTTTCTCCGCTGACAACAACAACAACGTCAACGTGAGACGGCCTTGCAACGAGCTTTCCCGGTGCAGTTTCCCACAGCTTACAGAGACAAACTGAGCAAACAAGTCGGCGGAAGTCAGGCGGAACGCGCGTCCGTTTAGGCGCATGCGTTCGCTCTTCTGTTTCACGTTGCAGCGCAGCAGATGCGCATGATTGTTCACGTGTGTTGCCTTGCGGTGACAACAACGCTTGCATTCGGGAAAGGGCGCGCGCCTGCTTAGGCTTAGGCTTAGTTCTGAGCTGGTATGGGCCGAGCCGAGCTGCTTGGTTGGGACTGGGGAGGCTCGAATGAGTAGGGCGGCGAGCGTGTGACTGGACAGCTATACCTACCCCTGCGTGCCCGACCACAGCCCACTCTGGAACGGCTGCGTGGGTGCGTGAGGATGGAAGAAGCAAGACATGACACACAGTGTTTTGCACTTGGATCAACGCTGCGTGCCCCTAGCGCTGGGGCGTCCCCCAGCAGAAGACCTCCACACACCCCCCCCCTCCCCTTTCCATCGCATGACACGCACAGGGGACATGCACTAGACTTGACTAGACTCGATGGTGCCTACTGTTGGCAGTTTGTCAGTCAGTACCGCCTACACCACACCTAAAACGCCCTAAACCTAAAATCACCCGAACGCTAAACTCGTTGTCTAGTAAGAGCAACCGGTTTGGGGTTGGATCAGTCAGTGTACGTGGATGGTCTCGTTCAAATTGGTTCGGCAAGCAGCTCGTAATTTCGCGGTGCTCTAAAGAAGCTCTGCTTTGCGTTCAGCGTTGGTAGATTCTCCGGATTCACTGGCTTGAACTTGAACTTTTGAAGCAGACTAGTGAAGATGATGAAGAGCTCCATTCTGGCAAGGGACTCACCCAGACAGCTCCTCTTGCCCGCCGAGAAAGGAATCAGCTCCTCAGACCTACATTATGAGAAGACTCCAACACTCGGATCGTCTATGGTCAATCATGTAACCCAAGTTACTTGAGTAGTTCTCCACTCGTGTCCAAGAACCTCTCAGGCTTGAATTTTGCTGGCTCTGGGTAGATCTCGGGGTCAGACAGCACATTGGCGATCTGTGGCAGAATCACAGTACCGGCCTTGACCTTGTACCTACAAGTAGGCTTCAAAAATTATTCGCAAAATATGGAGAAAGGGACCGTACAATTCAATCGGTATTCGGTATGTATTTGCAGTTTCAACCCACCTTTAATCCTCCAGTCCCAGTCCTCCAAGTGCTGGTAACTACTCTATTCACTCACCCTTCAATCTCCACATCTTTTGTTGTTGCGTGAAGAACGTTGAAGCCTAGGATATTGGCCAGTCGTTGAATCTCATTGATTGTAGCGCAAGTGTATGGCACGGCCGATCGATCAGACATCGCGATCTGCCGATCTTGACCCAGACAGTCGAGAATTTCGCGTCTGACCTTCTCCTGCACCTCTGGGTAGTGGATCATGTACAGCAACGCCCATCTCAGCGTTGTCACTGTAGTCTCCGCTCCAGCAAGCCACATGTCGGCTAAAAACATGGATGAGCACCAACAGCAAAGATCTTTTTATTGGATTTTTTTGTTAATTAAAAGGCATTCTCAGCATGATTTTGTTGTGCATTGTATTGCTAATCAATCACTTCTGAGCACATTATAATATTGATACTGAACCACTTCTGAGCGCTTTGCAGCAGGTGTCCTGAGCTGCTGGCTAGTGTGACTACAACTAAGGTTGAAAATAGCGACTTGGGTGGTTAGAAAACACGTTTTTTCGTTGATTTTAATGGAAGTTTGTATAGATCTTGCACATAAACTGGCACATGCATGCTATACGGGGGTGGGTAGCTCTCGCACCACAAGCACAGATGAGCTGCCATTCGTTGAACAACTGCGCTTCGTGGCTCCGCTTGGGCATTTCGTGCAGATAAACAGACACAAAATCCGTTGCCTCCTCGTCAGCATTGAACTCCGCCTTCTTCTCTTGCACTCTGTCTTGAATGAAGTTGAACATCTCTTTGAATAAGCCATGGGAACGTTTGAAGGTTCCTAAAATGCTCAACTTCCTAGGAAATGTGTGTTAGATATGGAGATGGTCTTCATGCATTTTTTTGTGCATCACCTCTAAATGGTGGCAGAAAACGAAGTGCAGGAAGCAAGTCGATGGCAAAGGCCATTGGCGATGTAAATGCCATTAAGGAATCTGCTATGAGGTTGCGCATCTTCAGTACTGTAGAGTCGCCAAAGGGATATGTGTTTCCAAACAATGTAGCGTTAATAATGTTTAAGACAGCATACTAAACTGGGTGCATACATCCCATGAACCAGTAAACACACACTTACTCACTCACTCGCTCATTCGTTTGTTCATTCATTCGTTTGCTCATTCAGTCATTCATTCACTCACTCACTCACTCACTCACTCACTCACTCACTCACTCACTCACTCACTCACTCACTCACTCACTCACTCACTCACTCACTCACTCACTCACTCACTCACTCACTCACTCACTCACTCACTCACTCACTCACTCACTCACTCACTCACTCACTCACTCACTCACTCACTCACTCACTCACTCACTCACTCACTCACTCACTCACTCACTCACTCACTCACTCACTCACTCACTCACTCACTCACTCACTCACTCACTCACTCACTCACTCACTCACTCACT
>JASAMY010001850.1:0-41255 GCA_030248085.1 Paralinhomoeus sp. GSCO2_6 | reverse complement strand
TCACCCAGTCAAGACAGCCGGTCTGGTCAAGGAGCCAATCAGCGACGCCCACGCCTGCCCCGCCCCTCCCGCTCGTCGCGCGCCGACCAAGCCAGCCGCCGCCGAGAGAAGCCTCCCATTCGCATTCGAGTGCAGTTCTAGCGGTTTTTTCGTAGTGTTTCGTTGTCCGCAGTGGTTTTCGCCGAGTTCGTCCAGTCGTCTTGCGTCAGTGACGCTTGCTCGGTGTCGGTGGCGCCTGCCGTGCCCCCGTGCACGGCCAGGAAATACAGGCGTCTCCCTCCCATTGTAGTATCCACACTGTATTCGTACACACGCGCACACACAGTTACGTAAGGGGGCTTAGGTTCGCTCTGCCTAAGTGCGTCACCAGTGTCGACCGCGTCGCGGCGGCACTCTTCTCTCTAGCGTAGGTGTCGCGGCTGGCGAATCACTCCGACCCTCGTCCGTGCGTCCCGAAGGAAAGGACCTGCGACCGCCGCTTGAGCTCAGACGCCGTGCTGTAGGCGGACCTCCGCTGCAGTAGCGTAACGGTAGAGAGTGGTGCAGAATCGGTACCTTTTGCATTAAGGAAAAATTTGCAGGCGCCTGCAAAAAAGGTGAATATGTGACGCTCTTTTGTTGGAGACCAGTTTGAAAAAGAGGGGTATCAATTAAGGCATGCCTCATTTATGTATAGCCACTTATGCTTTGCGGCTGATCAACTTCAGTTTGAACAAACCGTGTATAAAAACCGAACCAAACGCAGCAACACGTCACATATTCGGCATTTTTTTGTGTTCGCGTGCATGGAAAAGAGCAGTGGCAATTATAGGACCTAACTGGACTGGGAACACCCTGCATTCACATATGTCGCATGACTGAAACGCCACGTGGTTGCGAGACAGGCAGGAAGGACCCCAGGGTCTTGCACATGGACCACTATGCAGACGTACGCACGCACGCACGCAAGCACGCACGCAAGCACGCACGCAAGCACGCACGCAAGCACGCACGCACGCACGCAAACACGTTGCATAGGAGCAGTGCGTTATTGGGTGAAATGCCAAAAAGGGAAGGACGAATGTAGCCAGTACAGCCAGCCAGCCAGTATGTATATACCTACACATCACTAACTGAACTGTAGTGGCAATCCACATCTCACAAATGTTAGCAAGGTGCCGATTATTTATGAAGGAACTTTGGCTGTGCCAGGTCGATGGTAATGACCAGAGATAGATGAGATGTGAAAAGATTGCTGTTGCGTTTTGGGTGAGTGAGATGGCTAACACAAAAAAATGCCGAATATGTGACGTGTTGCTGTGTTTGGTTCAGTTTTTATACACGGTTTGTTCAAACTGAAGTTGATCAGCCACAAAGCATAAGTGGCTATACATAAATGAGGCATGCCTTAATTGATACCCCTCTTTTTCAAACTGGTCTCCAACAAAAGAGCGTCACATATTCACCTTTTTTGCAGGCGCCTGCAAATTTTTCCTTAATACAGTGTTTTTTCGTAAGACAAACATTGATGTGTAAAACCTATACAGGCACACGCACGCACGCATGCAGGCATGCACGTACACATGCATGCACGTACGCACCCACGCACGCATGACATATGTACCATCCATGTATGACATATGTAGCATGTTCGGTAGAATCCCTCGAGTGCAGTAGGAGACACTCATCATATAGAATGTGAGCATGTGGATTGAAAATAGGTACACATGTATTTTTCATTGACCAAAGTTGTGCACAAATAATTGTACTGCAAATGATACAAAGCAGGATAACCTATCAGCAAATGGCACAGCATGCAGAGAAACTACAAACAGAAGCCACTGCGGATAATTGTGTGTGCGTGCGTGCGTGCGTGCGTGCGTGTGCAGTTGTGCTATATTGCTGCATCGTAGCATAGTGATGTAAAGAATCAAAATGATCGCTATAACTAGGCGGTCAACTTTTGTGTTTTAGCCGAAGTGATGCGACGTACCCACATCGAGTTTTTTTGTGAAGCAGCCCATTTGATAGTGTGCGTGCGTGCGTGCAGATCTGCAGCGCCATATTGGTGCGTCGGAGCTTAGTGGTGTAAGGAATCAAAATGATCTACACGTGGAGGCGGTCATCTTTTGTGTTTTAGCCGAAGTGATCCGAGCTACCAATATCGATATTTATCGATTATCTCGGAAGTGAAAATATTTTGGTGCGTCGGAGCGTGTTGGCTCCAAGGAATGAAATGTTCAACATCAAAGGGCCATCAACTTTAGTATTGATGTTTAGGCCATCCGACCTAACCACACCGAAATATCGCCAATTCTCGTTATCGGTATAATGGTGGGAGGCATTTTGGTGCATCCAATTTGGTCCACTTGCTGAAACTGGTCAAGATCACGTCTGGGCAATCAACTTTCCCCATTATAGCGAAGCCACTGGAGATACAGAAAGTAGCGGGGCATATGTGGGACAGTTCACTGTTCCAGAAACTGCACCAAGATAGCGCCAGAAACGTTTCGCTTGGCATGCGGGTACGGGTCCCCATGGAGGGTATACATGCCAATTTTGAAGGGATTCGGAGGAAAAAATTGGGGGTGCACTGCGAATTTCCGATTTTGCCAAATTTCACAATTTTCAACGAGCTGTATCTCAACGAGGCATTGGCCGACCAGCACGATGTTTGGAGAGTGATACTGTCAGGTGGTCTGCTACCCACCCTGCAAATTTCATGCAAATCCGTCCATCCAGTAAGAAGTCAAATATCTTCACCCGATTATAACTGGAATGCGCCTTTTCCTATTTTCGAAACATTTAGCGTTTGGAATGGGGCTCTGCGAGACGAATCAATCGGTGTGCAAATCGACGATGTTCTGGCCCGAAATAAGCCAAGCACGTCAAAAACCCGCTTTAATGTTTGTGTGTCCATAACTCGCACCAATATAGCCTCAAAAATGCTTAGCTTGGCATGCGGGTGCGGGTCCCTCTGCAGGGTATACACGCCAAAATTGAGGGGATTTGGAGAAAAAAAAAGGTGGGGGTGAACAGCAAATTTCTGTTTTTGCGATTTTTGGCGATTTTTTTCGATTTTTGCCATCTTTGAGCAACTGTATCTTGATAGCACGCCACCGGATCAAAATGATTTTTGGATGGCGACATGGGGCATCTGTCCTCTACCAGTCCTGCAATTTTCACGCAAATCCGTCTCCCCAGTAAAAAGTGCAAAAACTACACCCGATTATAACTCGGATGCGCATTTTCCTATTTTAAAAAATTTTTCTAGTTTGGAATGTAGCTTGAGCCAAGGAATCGATCGACCTGCGGCGACCGGCCGTTTCCACAATTTTCAAATTCCGGGAAAGCGCAGTGGGACACGCACGACACGCACGCATGCACGCCGGCGCCGACACTGTTGAGGCCGACAGGCCGAGGTTTCTGCCGTTTCAACTTTTATTCGGCGTCAAAGACGTGCTTGTTGGAGCCGAAGGCGAAGGCGGCCGAATGGGAGAGGAAGCTCCGCTCGATGGTGCGGTGAAGCCAACGAAGAGCTGACTGACGGCGAACATGTACTGGAGGAAGTCGAGCAGGAGGTGCGTCGCCGTCTTCACCGCCGCCGTCGACTGTCCCACGGAAAATGAGGCGCTCGACGCGGCGCTGCACGTCGTCGCACATGATGCACTCTGGTTTATGCTCCTCCAAGCTTATTTTGAAAGCTTAAGAGTATGAAATCATGCAAGAGTGCTCCTGCTGTGCCTCCTAGGCCATTAAGAATGCGTCGCCGAACTTTGACGCTGAGCTTGGTTCAAGAATCTGCCGATCAGTGATAAAACGTTGCGACAAATGCGTCGATTATGACGGCGGCCATTTTGAAAACTAAAACCTTTATCGAATTCGCTGAAACCTGGAGGAAGTCTAAGTTAGACCGTCAAGTGTCAACTATATTCATCTTAATCGCCTCATCCACCCCGAGATATACTTGAACAAAGAGGTGGAGTCGAGACTGGCCCACCCTGTATTGAGATTAGCATGAAAATATGAGCCACGAGCAACGAGATCCACACGTCGCTGGCCGTAGAAGATAGACATCGCACATATAGCTGTCGACCAGTTGGCGTCGGCGCTGATTGGGCTGGGCGCGAAGTCGGTTCACTTGTTTGCGCGACCCCCAAGGTGGACTTGACCACGTTCCTTGATCAGCCGTCGGCTACTCCTCGCTGTCGTTTGTCCTCTTTCACGCAGATCGGCAGCTCCGACGTCGACAACCGCGACATCATGTAGGCGTCTCGGGGGCAGCGGATGGCGTAGTGGTAGAGAATCGGCTTTTAGCGCGCACGGTCCTGGGTTCGATTCTCGATGGATATACTAAAATCGAGTCTTTCCCTATCTATAAAATTTCTCGTGCTGTCGCTGCCCTAGGTAGCATACAGATGGCGTTCTTCTGAATGTCTTTGGCTACTTAATACGCGGCTAGAGACTGGAAGGCGTCATGGAGATGGGTATGCTACATGGGCCATTGACGGCCTCCTAGCGTTGCCCCTAATCCAACAACGACAACAACAACAACAGGCGTCTCGGACCCCACGAGAAGGGCGACCGTGCAATGTGTCGGCGCTCCAGACCTGCTCACTAGGACTGGGATGACCGAGCGCCGACGGAATGGAACCGCGACTGCATGCCAGAAAGGAGGGAGTTTGGTCCCCCATTCGGAAGTCAAACCCCCCCCCCCCCACACCCATACATGTAACCGGGTTTTTGAAGTGGGGGGGGAGGGTCGGAGACCATTCTGGGGGGGGGGGGGGGGTAAGCAGATTTGAAGAGGGAGGGAGGTGTCAGAGGGTAAAAAAGTGTACCTAAATAGTGTCTAAATAGGCACTTTTTTGGTCAAAAATTGGTAAAAAGTGGGCTATAAATAGCGTTATTTTGCTGTTTTAGGGTCAAAAACAGTGAAAAAGACAAAAAATACACTACTTAGGAATAGGATCATTGTAGACAAGTTGGAAAACTTCAGAAAAATTCTGGGGGGGGGGGGGCTGGGTAGGGGTAAAATTTTCATTTCGGGTAATCGGGTAGGAGAGGGGGATGAAAGCTTTTGGGGGTTCATTTTTTGTTTTTAACGGTTACCAAATTTCATGAAAGCCAATCGAATTGTTTTCGAGTGTCAAAATGACTCTTTGGCCAACTCACTCTTGCAACGTGCAACGCACCCGGCTTTAAACTGTTCCTTTTTGCGTACTATTGGTGTTTTTCCTTCCTTTTGATTCAGCCAAGTAACCCGAACACTCTATCCACCACCACCACCACCCACCGTTCATAAAACGTAAAAGAACACGGTGTAAAAATATAGATTGTAAATTCCCAAACAACTGAAAGATTATACCTAGACGATGTACTGTGTGTATCGCTGGTGAGTGTGTGTGCGTACATGTGCGAGCGTGCGTGTCCGTTTCAATCAACCGAAATCCTACCTACCCAAATTTCTACCTAAAGGTTGAAATTCACAATTTACGGTCTTCGCATCGGTCTCGGTCTCGGTCTCGATCTTTGATGTTGGTCATGGGAAGACGGAGACCGAGACCGCTAATAATTGTGAATCAGCCTAAAAAGTAAAACGCTGCTAGCTCTACTGGGCGGGACAGGGGTGCTGGCAGCTCTTCTTGCACACCAGCGCCGTCTCGCACCAGATGTTCGGCAGCGGGCAGGGCAGCCAGTAGCCGCACCAGCCCAGCAGTCGAACCGCCTCGCAGGGGACCTGCGGGTGGTCCTCGCACGACGAGGCCGTCCACGAGGACGCCGAGTGCAGGCCTGCGCGTGAAGAGATGGCAGTGCACACACACACACACACACACACACACACACACACACACACACACACACACACACACACACACACACACACACAATCAAAAACCATAACGCAAGCCTGACGACGACACGACACTCCCCAGTCTCCACACGTGCTATAACTGTACATGTGTCGGGTAGGGGCACAAATCGCCGCGCGTGCACTGTTGAAAGGTGAACTCTATTGGAGTTTGATTGCATACAGGTGTTCATACATCACGTACGTACGTACATTGTACATACAATGTACGTACATCCCGTACGTACATGTACATTGTACGTTCAGTGTAGACGATACAGTACCCGTGTAGAGGCATAGACCAGTCGCGGCGTCGGCGCATCCCGAGCTGTTTGGAACGTTGCATGTGCAGGTCGCTCCTTCGGTGTAGGCTTTGCCACTGGAGTGGTCGTACACCAAAATGTTGTTTCCTCTAAAAAGCGTAGTAGAAGGTTCGAGGACATCGTATTTTGTTTGTCGCTGCGAGTCGCTCTTACGAGTAGCTATACTGGCAGAAGAGGTACGTTCCATCGCTGCAGCGGCCGACCCCGCAGCCGACCGATGACGTATAGTCCCACACCATCTGAATTAGGAAACGAGCGAATACGTACCGTCCGTAACCCTTACGAAAACGAAAACGATGCGCGCACATTTAATTTACCTAGGTACTTGTGTTCTCTTGCACCATTGGGCCGATCAACGCATGTTTTCTAATTAGCACCCAGGGCGCTATTGTTCTGACTATACGAGAGGGATAATACGAGAGGGAGAGCATTAAGAGTCAGAGTCACGCACGCACGCACGCACCTGCGTGTAGTGTTCCTTGACTCCCAGCTCGCCCAGCTCCGCGTACCACGTGTCCGAGGCGTCGATCAGCGCCTGCTGGGCGTCCACGATGGTGGAGCTGGTGAAGAACATGTTCTCGCCCACTGCCGACCTGCCGGGACTGTGCTCCGAGACGCAGAGATTCGCGTGAGCCTGCGCCGCGGCCTCCAGCTCGCAGTTGTACGTCTGTTCGTCCCGAGAGGGTGAGGGTGGCGACTGTGAGTTGTAGCTTGCGGCTGCAGCAGCGATGCGCGTCTCCTCACCAGCTGGTACATGTTGGCCGCGGTGGGCACCGTGGCGCCCGTGTGGTCCCGGGCCTGGCCCAGCGCCACGGCCGACCGGTACTGGTTGTGCCGCGCGAGCAGCGCCGCCCGGGCGGCGTCTTCGATCGCCGTCCCCGGACACAGGCCCGCCGCGGCCGGACCGACAACGACGACGCACAACGCAGCCAAGAAGGCCACTTCAGACATTGGGAGTTGGGACTTTGGGAGAGTTTGGCGCAACTGTTGCGCAATGATGCAGACGAGGCGGAGGGCAGCGTATGGCCTAGTGGTAGAGGAGAGTCTACCTCTTACGCGCACGGTTCTGGGTTCGATTCTTGATGTTGCCACTAGATCGAGGACTTCCTCTTCGATGGATTTTCCGATGAATTCGATGGATTCGTGACAGTCTTGTGCAATCGCTGCCCTAGATTACAGATGGCGTTCTTCCGAATGTCTAGACGGGAAGGCGCCATGGAATGGGTACTGTATGCTATATGGGCCATTGACGGCCTCCTAGCGTTGCCCCATATCCAACAACAACAACAGACGAGGCGGATTCTGTCTGCACGGCCAGCGAACGATACTTTCAATTCAACCGTGGGATGACAATTGTCACTAGCGGAGCATCGATAATTGCGGTTGATTGCCCTTGATGATTGCCGCTTGAACGAGATTGGCAGAGCCGATCATTTTATTTACTGAAGCGAGACCCCACTTGCAATTGCAAAGGCTAATTTTGGTAGTGGGGGTGGCGGTGTTGACATGCGGATACTGTATGTATTATTCTGCTGTCAGCCAAGTGTTTAAAGTGAGTACAGTCATGTTACGACACCAAATTCGGCGCATTCAATCGGTCAGACTGCGACCGAAGAGCAAAGCACAGCTTTCGACATTACAAAGCGTTCAATTCGATTTGTTGCGCTTCACAGAGTCAACTACACTGGAGCAACACTTATCACATTGCATGTACAAAATGTCAGTGACGGATGGCCAGATTAACGGTTCGCGTGCGTGCGTGCGTGCGTGCGTGCGTGCGTGCGTGCGTGCGTGCGTGCGTGCGTTCGTGCGTGCGTGCGTGCGTGCGTGCGTGCGTGCGTGAGTTCGTGCGTGCGTGCGTGCGTGCGTGCGTGCGTGCGTGCGTGCGTGCGTGCGTGCGTGCGCGCGTTTGTGCGCGGTAAAGGTAAAGGTCTTCAATTCGTTCATTTGGGTACCTTGGCTTGACCAACCCGAGTTGCAATTTAGAATAGCTCTCACACTTTTGATTTGCGCGACCACAACTTTATTTATTGCGTGTACCAATGTGTACCAACCAATTTGTACCAATTATTCAGTGTGGCGTATCGGACCGACAGGAAAATAAAATAAATTAGAAGAAGTCAAAATCGCAAAGATGTCGATTGAAAACTCGCCAAGCCGAGTTGCCGACGATTCTACTGAACGCGCTGAGATGGTCACTTACGTGGCCAGCGATTTAGAAGCCAAAATCAAGCATTCCAGCCCTTCAAAACGTACCATGACTTTGTTGTGTTTTTTTTTTAAGACAGTTTTCATTTTTTTTTTCAGGAGGAGGCGATGGCTCAACTCAGAATTTCGCAAGTGAATTTGCAACTCTGGCGCAGGTTGAAAAATCCGCAATGAAAATTTCGGAGAATCTTGAGCAAATCATGGCCGAATTTAGAGGATCTTTGGGAGGGGTAACAACGCTCACTGAAATACAACGTATTATTTACATTTTTACATGACGCAGTTTAGATGACGCAGTTGACGTTGGAATTTTCCGAAGTGTACCGAGACAGCATCTGTTCCGCTTGCGACACTGTGGATGGCTCGATTAAGGTTATAATTTTTTTCGTCGAAGACAATTAGTGCAGATTAATATATACATTTTAATATTAGACTTGTACTGTAGGAATATTTTTTTCAGGCGCTTCATTTTACTTCGTTCAGGCGCTCTACCAAATGTTGGCGAAAGCTGAAGAGCTCTCCTATGTTCTCAAACCGATTCCCAAGTTAGCGGCTCAAATGTGAGTCTTTTGCGATATAAAGCATAGGTGCCCACGGAAATTGGGCCAGGGGAGGAGTAAATCGCCAAATTTTCGAAGGCAGGGGTGGGTAAATCGGGATTTTCGGAATGGAGTTTTATACGTCGGAATTGCACAAAAATGGTACTTATTCGCCTCAAAATGGGCCCAGAACGGTTTAAAACGTGATCTAAGCGCCATTTCTATGTATACTTAGCTGCAAAGTACAAAAGACGGCGCCATGTCCATAGGCACACTTCCTGCCATTTTTGCAAGACAAATTGGCTTGCCCCCCAGAATTTTCCCAAGGGATTTTTGCCTTATCTAAAACGATAAAAGTGAGTAAATGTTGGTGTTTTCGGTGCTTTGCAGTGCTATATGGCCAGAAAACAGCTAAATAACTCTATTTATTTATACCCAAAAAGTACTGGAATGATCAAAAAGTGGTCGGCCCCACACTTTCTGTCAAACACCGCCAGAATTGGCCATTTAAGCCCCCCCCCACTCTACCAGACCCGGTTACAGGTATGCCCACCAGGCATCGCCTTCCCAGTTTGCAGGAAACCACCTCTCAGTCTCAATATTAAAAAAAAATTGGGTGAAGATGCGATTTTTTTTGTTTCCCTTTCAGTTTACTGTGAAAACCCCGACCCGAAAAACTGCTATTTAGACAATATTTTGTCCCATTCTGGACCAAAATGTGCCCATTTGAGCGCTATTTTTGTGCGAAATTCTCCATACTTTTCCGTCTCCACCACTTCCTACCCCGTACATTTTACCCGGGATGGCTCGAACCCCCCCCCCTCCCCTCGAAAACCCGGCACCCCCCCCCCTCTCTCCCAGGGCTTCAGTTTAGACCCAACCTACACCTATGCGAGCAATCAAGTTGTTCAGACGTGAAACCAAACGGATTCTCGACTTGTTCGAAGCGGAACTGTCTAAGAAACCTGCGTGATGGGATCTGTTCTGCATGTGAAGTGAGTGATCCATTGAGGATTTCATTGTACGTTGCGCGATTCTTTATACGCATTGCCTGCAATTGGGTTTCTGGTGGAGCCCGCACCCCGCCTACACTCCCTAATAACTACCTAACCCCCCTCGCACCAGCGCATGTTCCCGCACCTCCCCCTCCCCGGCCCTGAAAGGACACGATATGGTCCCATTTTTGTGCACTATGTATATCATTGTGCCAAAAAAATGGGCCTATTGTGTGCAAAAATACCAAAATAACACACTAGTTTGACCAAAAAGCACCTCTCTACGTGCTCGCTATACTGGTGCGGAATTTCGACAGCCCGACCCAGTTGCAGGCATGCTGATCTTTTGTCATTTGTGACGCATCGCGACGTGTTCCACGCCGTCTCTTCTTGTCTACTGTCGACACATTTGTACCCGACCGAAATGATCTCGACTTTTTATGACAAAGTACGCAGAGCACTACATGTACGTTCGAATTGCCGGCTCTTGAACTCTGTCATCAGACTGTTGGATTTGGGCTTTTTAATTTCTTCGGTATCGCTATTGGAATTCACAACGGTGCTATGGTCTTCGCAGCTAGCGCAACTCGTATGATTCGCACTACTTGTGTGCTCATTTTTGCTCCCTCAGACGCAGCAGCTCTTGCCTGATCTGCCACACTGACTTGTTCCGCTGCCCGTGTAGACTAACCAGCAAATTCTGCATGAATTGCGCTTCCGAATCTGTTGGCTCTATGGCCAACGCGCAGCCCACTGACTCCAGAACACTTCTGAAGTGCTTCTTGCACTGGTGTGTGCGCGTGTGCGTGCGTGCGTGCGCGTGTGCGTGCGCACGTGCGTGCGCGTCAAACATGCATCGATCTTCAATGCACGTGACATGCACGACGCTACCTGATGACTTCCTCGTTAACGACTTTTGGGGCCGATTTCTTCTTTTGACAAAAACCCTTCAACTTTTTCACTCTTTCCACCATTTGCTCTCTGTATTTGAGACACGAATAGGTGAGTAGACAGCTCAGGAATAGGGTTACGGTTATGGAAGTGACAATTATGCCGATGTAAGCGTTGCGAAGAGACGACTTGCAACTGAAAAAAATTAAGAATTGACATTTGCAGCTGGCATGTGTATGCAAATACCGTGTTTTCTCCAACAGACTAGCAATCAATCAAACAAGTATGATTGATGGTCTGTCAGAGCAAATACGCTTGCACCATACGTATTGTTGATTTGTTCCAGACGCCGAAATATTCTTGCAAAATCGCTCACTCCGGGCCAAACCAGCCGGCGTCGCAGCTGCATTTCTGATTCTCGTTTAAATATCCATTGATACAGTACTGTTCCTCGCAGAAGACGCCCTTCCATCCGTCCTCGCACCGACAGAAGCAGCTGTTCTTCTTTTGCTGGCGGACCGTTCTGCTCAAGCCCCTCCGCCGACGGCTGCGTCCTCCAATAAGCACCCAGGGCTTCTAGTGCCCTGGTCGCAGTGGCGCGGCCAGTTGCAGTGAGGTCCGGAGAAGCCGGCTGAAGGAGCGAGTGGAAGGGCGTGCGTGCGGGTGCGTTTTGGTACGTGTGTCAGTGCGTGCATGAGTGCTAGTGCGTGCGTGAGCGCGTGCTCGTGCTTGTGTGCGTGCTAGTACGTGTGTCAGTGCGTGCGTGCGTGCGTGCGTTCGCGTCGACACCCACTCTTCAAAGGGCAGTGGCAGCGATTGACGGCGCGTCGTCTGCGCCCGCCGTTCTGACAGACGATCACGTCGCAAAAGATGCCCATCCAAAAGTCGGATTGGCAAATGCAAACGCGTCCCTGGAAGGGCCTCGCGTTCTCCAGACTGATGTAGGAGGTGCCGCCATTTTCTGAGACGAAAGAGCACTCAATCGCGCGCGCACACGCACGCACGCACCGACGCACAGGCACGCACGCACCGACGCGCACTCACGCGCGCACGCACGCACACACGCAAGTGCTCCCGAACCCACTACAATCCGCCGTCTCGCAAAATCTGCCGAAATATCCTCTTCTGCACAGGCATCTGCCATTGAACAGGGCGATTCCGCCATATCTGCACTGTGCCGCCCAGCTTGCCTGGATTTGCATAGAAAGCGCCAGCGCAATTAGCCCCGTCCACATGTTGTCATTGCGAGCACAGGCTACGTGCGTTTCGCATCTTTATTTCTGTCAACTGTTGTTGTTAGGTTGGGGGACCGGGGGGCGATGAAAGAGCACGAACGGCGATAGCAAATTGTCACTAGCTTGCTTTGCGGTGGTAGCCAGTTGACTCTCGAACCGCTAGCGTCCGCAGACGGAGCGTCTCTGAAAAGAGGCGGAACCGATGGAACAACATCGACACCGCCAGGCGGGGGTGTTGGAGTGCCGGTACAATAGGCGCCCACTTATGCGTGCTGAGTGCCTGTATACACACTGTACTGTGTACGGGGTCCACGGGTCCGATTGTTGTATTCGATCGATGAAAAGAGCTAGGCAAGCAAGTAGAGGTGTTCTTACCTATAGGTACCTAGACTTCTTGGCTTTTGAAGAAGTGACGCCGCTGCTTCTTCTCAGACCTCTTGAGCCCTCTAGACAGCACTGACACGTATGTACGCAGTGACGTACGTGTATTGACGCTGTATGTGCGTGCGTGCGTGCGTACGTGAGTGCGTGCGTGCGCCTGTGCCTCACAGGATGTGCGTGCGTGCACGTGCTATGGGTTTGACACGTACAGTATGTACGCACTGACGTACCTATTGACGTCATATGCGCGTGCGTGCTTCTCAGAGTGTGCGTGCGTGTCCCGTGTCGAGTGTTTGTGCGTGCGTGCGAGCGCGTGCAATGTGTTTGTTGACGCGTAGCGGCGAGCGTCACCTCTTGAATTTCGGAATCCCTCTTCACCGCTTTGAATGGCGCCTCGTTCAACTGAAAATATTTGTCCGTCCACGACGACGGTGTACATAGATATGTACTGTTTTGGATATTTCGGATACCGTATCGCTGACTCACTGAGAATATGTAGGCGGCCGGAGCGAATCGTTTCTCACGCTGTCGGCTGTGCTGCTGCAATGGCCATCCAGTTTCAGAGGGAGGCATGTGTACAACATTGCACAGCATGACGTATCGCAAAGCAATTTTTGGAAATAAAATAGTCCGGCCTTCTATCCGGTTTTACAATGTTTCAACTTTCAGTTATACACGACATACAGCGTGTACATACATACGGTACTCAACTCAATCTGACGGCCTATACGTGCCATCACGAAGCAGCGTCAGTAATTCACGCACTTTGATGATGTCGAGAGCGTCGAAAAAGCCCGAACGTTTCTCATCAGCCGGTTTTCCGAGTCTTTGCTGAAATTGAAATTGATCGTCTATCGTGCGAACGAAACAGGTAGGCATTTTTGAATGTCTTGCATGCATGGATTGTGTCTGCATTTCAAAAAAGCGGTTGGGGCTTTCACCCACTCCCCGAAGGGAGGCACCTGGCCCAGCTGGTTGAGCGTTTCCGCTTTTACCAGTGTGCCCTGCTGCCGTCAGGTGTCAACTGACCGCACAACATTGCATAGCATATTGCATATTGCATAGTGTAACGGTTCTGCTGGAGTAGGGAGGGTGGGTGGAGTACCTAAATGGTATTTCCGGGGCATCGGATCGCCACCACTAGCGGATCCAGGATTTTCTGAGAGAGGGGGCAGAAGGTCGTATTTTTTAATCGCAGTTTACGCAAAAAACTCAAGTTTTGGCCCTGGCATCGGCATTTGCTTTGTTTGCACTACTTTCAACAGACAATAGTAAGTTGCAAGAGAATCACAGCGCCGCAGGCGAAATTTTGAAGTCTGAGTGCCTCAATCCAAGAAAAAAGTAAGAATCTGCCCACTTTGCCTCTGTGCTCGTCCTTTTTTCCTTCTTCTCCCCTTGAACTTTCCCCTCCCCCCCCCCAAATCTGAGCTGACAGGAGGGGGAGACCCCCCTCTACCCCCTCTCTACGCGGTGTCACTTTTTGTGCGGTACTTTTTGGACGAAAAAAAACAAGCTCGCTTCAAAAAGCACTTCATTTGAATTTGTTGCCTTTCATTCCAAATTTCTGTTCTTCGGGGAGGGATTGGACGGTGCAGACCTCCTGGATCTCCTTAGGCAGTGCCGATTCCTTTGGAATCGGTGAATCCATGATTACGACGTCCCGTTGTTTTGTTGTCCCCGTTATTGTCATCATTGCTGGGACATAGGTATGTATAGGACATGGTTCCTCAGTTGGCGAGATCATAGCAGTTCCTGTAGCATAGAAAGCGCACCGCAATAATGTCGAGCGGGTCGAGGTACGGCATGGCGTTGGCGCTGACGACCAACAAAAGGAGACCGCCGCTCAGCATCAGGCACGCGCCGGTCATCGCGGTGGTCATCTCGTTTGCTCCTGTCGTCGACGACGCTGCACTGCCTGCACCCAATGTATGACGACCGAAGAGGCGAAAACGCCGTTGTCTGCTGTCGCTCTCGGCCGCAAAATTGTGGCGCGTCGGCGCCGAGGGCGGGCGGGGTAGGCAAATAATAGGCAATTCGAGCCGCGCGCGCCGCCCTAATGACTTCGAGCGGCTAATGGCCCTGGGCGACTTAGAGAAAAAACGCTTCGATTTACACCTCCCCCCCCCCTAACAATGCGTGCGTGCGTGCAATTCTCTACCTATGTATGTATGCGGATACGCGTTGCGTAATCGAGTACACAGATATACGCTTACACATGCGTACGCGTTAAGAAAAGTCGAACCGGAAATAAACAAGGAACGTGCAGGCAAGCGGGTAATTATGGTGCGGAGTGACGGAACCGTAGGTGGTCAGATAATTTGCACGTTCGCAAGATTGAGGGGGGACGTGGGGGTGGCGACGTTGAACCGTGCGTGATGTCAAATCAACCATGAAATGGGGCACGAATGACCCACGACACTACAAAATCGAGAACTTTAACTGCGATATTCGTTTTGCCCGATTGGGTTGAAATTATAGGATCCCCAATGGTGCTTCGAGTCAGGACTGAATCTATTGCTAGAGTGGCCGGAGTATTTTTTGCAGGGTTTACGATAGGTTCATTCGTATATGGATAGACAAGGACAGTCACAGTTGGGACAAAAGCGCACCGCAATGCCTACCCTGCGCAAAGGCTGCCTCCTCTCAAATAACTTCACAACACATTCGCACGGAGAAACCAAATCGTGCACCAGGGTTAGAGACACGGGTAAACAAGCGCATGCAATTTCGATTAATCTATTCGGTCGCTCAGTAGTCGTGTTTCGAAGCCATACGATATGTACCTATGGGTGCACTGTGCTGGCGGCTAGGTATTCTGCCTGCACCCCAGCCGACTTCATAAACACAGCGGTTATTGCGGCGCAAAAGACGCAATAAAGGGAGTTTGCTTAGTCCGTTTGGCAACGCACGTACCTATATACAATGACTGAAGGCATAGTAGGTGGTCGCCGTCACGAGATATTCAATCCGCGTATAGGTGTGTACTGACTTTGGCACGTCGACACAAATTCTATACCGTTTACTATAGTTTGCGTACGTTTGGCGATGCGTAAACAAAATTGACTCAGTCACTCAGTTCGAATTTCAGTGGGTGGGGCGCATTAGGTGTCGTCCCAGAGGTTACGGAGCAATTATGGTGTTAGATTATACCGTAAATCCTCTAAAGAACGCCCCCCCCCCCCTCCAATGAACGCCCAAGGTAGAGGGTATGTTGAATTAATGAACGCCCACTCTCCAATAAACGCCCAGGGGCGTGCTTTAGAACACAGTTATTCACTGTTTTCAAAACTGGTATTGTCACGCAGTATACTACGTTTGGGTCCTGTATATTGCCTGTACGTACCTGATCGGCCATTGTTTAGCCGCTGCAGAAGGCGATTAGCACCAATAACCATACAATTTTCAAGTTCAACGCACAATTATTGAATCTCCTCAGCATTCTTGCAGCGCCATTTAGTGATTGAGTTTATGAACGCCCCCCCCCCCCTCCAATGGCGTTCATTGGTTGATTTACGGATTTACTGTAGTTATTTTTTAGAGTGACTGTTCTTTTAGGGTGTCACCACATTTTGACCTTGAATAAGACACGGCGACTATGGCCTATGGCCTCTATAAAGTTTTATGCCGCCAGCGCGTTGACTAGCGTCGAGCGGTGTGCAAAAACTGAATGCGCCCGTGCTGGACGGTGTGGGGGGAGGAGGGGGGGGGGGGGGGGTCTCCAACACCCCAAAGTGACAAGATGAGTGCATTGACGGACCTATTATTACAGCGAGCGGGAGACTGGGCGAGGTGCTTCACCCCGCACATCCATACGCCTCGCCCATCCCTCGTGCCTCCTCTTCCTGCGTTCCGCTGTTCACCCGCACGCCTCGGTGTTCAAAGAACGCGTTTTATCGTGTTCCGCCGGAATAACGTCGTCTCCGTCGCGATCGCTGACGCGTTCCGGACGGTTCGGGGAAGTGTGGTTGAGCTCGATTCACACCGCTCGCGAGGATGAACGCGTTCTCGACTCGCGCTCCAGACGTCCACCAATGTCGGGGGTGAGTGCCCCACTGCCTGCCGATGTTACTCCGAACGGCCAAGTCTCGAAGCGACACTGTAGGCGGGCGAGAGGCGCGCTGACGCGTCGGCGTCGGCGTCGGGCCTGTCACTGGCACTGCACATTCAGTCTGGAAGAAAAACCCCCAGTGCGCCGCTACGCGTCGTCGAGGAACACTTCACTCCACAGACTCGCTGCACGACGTCACCTCTCCTCTCGTGAACAAGGTCCGCCCTCACCCTCAGCTCAGTGCAGGTACTCTACCGGAGGTAGAAGAGGGTCTGTGCCTACTGCAACAAACACTGTTGCATGGCAAGGACATTATGCTAGAGCTGATAGCTTTCCAAAGACGTGCAGTTACGAGATTTGCCATGTTTAAAAGTGTCTCTGAAGCACGCTGTCCGTTTGCGTACGTCGTTAGCTGCTGATGTCATCTAGGTTTCTTCTCCCAAGCGTCGACGACAGCATTGGTATCACTACCAGGTTTTTGAAGGGTTCTTGAGGGACAAAAGTCTACCCGGGAACATGGCGCCTTCCCATCGTCGGCTCGCAGTCCTCCTCGCACTTATTGTCTTCGGCGCGGTCGGCCCTCGGACGCACGCGTGCAGCTCAGGTACAAATTTGCTCTTGCTCAACTCGACGCCTCTCTCATGGCTTGGGGGAGGGGTGACGCCCACCGAGGTTTTCTCAACTTCTGCATTTTGCGTCGTTGGCGTACCATCTTTTCACAATGCACAACTTGCACACAAATTCGTTGTTGCGATGCGCTCAATTTCTGAGCGCTGCCGATCCATTACACGGTGCGTGCGTGCGTGTGCGTTCGTGCGTGCGTGCGTGCGTGTGCGTGCGTGCGTGCGTGTGCGTGCGTGCGCGTGCGTGCGTGCGCGTGCGTGCGTGCGCGCGCGCGTGCGTGCGTGCGTGCGTGCGTGCGTTCGTGCGTGCGTGCGTGCGTGCGTGCGTGCGTGCGTGCGTGCGTGCGTGCGTGCGTGCGTGCGTGCGGGGGTGTGCGTGCGTGCGTGCGCGCGTGCGCGCGTGCGTGCGTGCGTGCGTGCGGGCGTGCGTGCGCGCGCGCGCGTCCCGCGTGTGAGGTATCCCCCTTCCCTTCAGGCGGCAGTTGCAGCGGCGAGTTGGACCCGAGCCTCATCGAGAACTGGTGCGCGACGAGCAAGTGCTTCGCGCCCGAGAACCTGGACTTCATCAACTACAAGGTGAACGGCAGGGCCTTCAACACGGACTCCACGGTCAACAACTGCCGGCAACTGATGGAGGTGTTCGACCGCTGCGAGGTCATTCCCAACGAGCCCCTCTGCGTCGGTCTCGGCTGCGTCTGGAGCGACTGACGTGTCCGGGATTCATCCACCCAAACATACATACCGACAGGTCATTCTCGGAACTGTGACGGAATTGTGACATTGTGACTTCTCACTAGCTGAATGAAGTACGGTACACGAATTGTTCCGTTTGGAATTTGGATGCGCTGTATTTGCATTGCAACGAAACTACGCATCGCGCTTGCCGAAAAGAAGCCGTAAGCGAAGCAAAACCATACCGAACGCGTGGGCGGCTGTAAAACAAGTTGCGCGTGCGTGCGTGCGCGCGTGACAGCCCAGCCCAGAGCCCACACAGAGGCAGTTTTCGCGCCGACGCTCACAGCTCAATGGGCGCGTGACGCGCGATTGGCGTCTCTTCCCATCCGCTCCGACAGCCGCTTTTCGCGCAAAAAACGCGCCCACCCAAAAAACAACGCGGTCCGCGCAAAAACCGGTACCTTATTTTCGGTATACCGCGCAGCGCAGGGCAGTGTCGCGGCGGAGTAGCCAAGAGAATGGAGTGCTCTGCTGCTATGCAAACCAACACACAGGTACGTACGGTACCAATGCAACTGTTGAACAGTCACTACTCCGGCGTTTCGAGCAGCAACGAAGTCAGACTGATTGGTTTGTATGAGTGACGCTCTTGGCGTCACAAGAGCACGCAATTTGATCGATGGTTTCCAGTGAGCAGTTGCCCACTATGGTCACTCACATTGCTGCTGACTGCCATTCCTAAGTAGCGATGTCACCAAAAAGTCTGAAGACTTTTTTCAACAAAAGTCTGAACTTTTTTTTAATTTAATTAAAAAGTCAAACTACTTATTTCACTTTTTTACTTTACGGTACATGTGGGTAGGTACATGTGTGCAGCGCGTATATGTGTGTCTTCTCGGCGCAGCGGGTGTGTGTGTGTGTGCAGTTAAGGCAAAGTCAACTTGTCCAACGGATTAATCGTCCAACGAGGGGGCACATAGCGGACGACTAAGGCAAAGTTCACTTGTCCACTTGTCCGCTGTTGGACGTCCTTCGCGAAATGAAATGCGCACATCTGAGCAACATGCCTTGTCACATCTGAGCACGCTGAAGACACACCCGTAGGCGTTGATGTCCTTGCCCGACATGTGTGCAGTTACGGCGGACAGTGGCGTAGCCAAGGGAGGGGGTGGGGGGGGGGTATACTCCTCCCCGAGATTGTGTGAAGCCCAAAAAATGCAACAGGGTCCACCCTGTTGCAAAAATGCCCGGGCGAAAGAAGAGAGAGAGAAAGCATTTTAGCTTGCTTGTAAGGTTAAAAATGCTCGAAAGTAGCTCAAAATAGGTTAAAATTGCTCGAAAGTGGCCCAAAATACCGTAAATCCTCCAATAGTGCCCCCGGGGCACTATTTTTTCAACCTCTCCTTACCCGGGGGCACTATTGGAGGGGGGGCACTATTGGAGGGGGGGCTTCTCGTATTTCAACCTAAAAAACCGCAGCAACGTTGCGCGTCAGGGATCACTACGGAGCTTCCCTACAGTGCGCTGTGTCGTGTCGTGATCCAGAGAGATTGGGCGACGTTGTCCCGTAGGGGGCGTTGTCCCGTCAACTCGCGGGACAAAGTCCGTGGACGTTGTCCCGCAAGCCGTGGACGTTGTCCCGTATTCGCTGAACGTTGTCTCGTACTGTCCGATCATCGTATTGCGGTGCATTCGTAAAGACTCGTTTTGAACTGACGTCGTGTCAGGCCTGTAATGTCTATGTACTCCCGTACATTGCCATTGCGCCGACCCCGCGCCCTTCGTCTCTTTTCCCCGTGCTTTGTATGTAAATTCCACGCAGTTGCTGCGCTTGTGGATTCGTCGGTTGCGTATCGTTCCCCCACCCTCCGGCCTACACGTGTCCACTGCGCGTATTGCGTCACTGGGGCTACTACTACTGGGGCTACAACTTCACTGGGGCTACAACTGCACAGAACCGTCCAACTGGACGACATCGGACTGAGCGACCGGGATGGGCTCACAGAAGTGGGGGTTCGCAGGGTTCTGGGGGTCGGAGAGGAAGCAGCTGTCGGCGCCAACTTTCAAGCTGGGGATCTTGTAACTGACTTTTTCCTGCCTCTTTCTTCTCGCGCAACGCTTGCACTCGTACAATGAGTACAAGTCGCGGCTCAGTTTCTTGCAGTACCCGTGCACTGCGCGCCCGTCTGGTTGACGGACAACGAGGAGACGGTTTCCATATTTCGTAACGCCAAATTCGGCTAACGGAAACTCCGACATGGCGTAACAACTAGAGATGAGCATGGGCCGGGCCTGGGCCTGATTTTCCAGGGGCGGGCCGGCCCTGCCTCGTTTTTGGGCGAAAATTCAATAGAAATTTGCGGGCCTGGGTCGGATTTTTGCCGGTGTGGTAAAAAATTTACTCCCCCATAAAATCTACTCCCCAGGGAATAAATATTTTAAGAAATTACCTCCCCATGGGAGTGAATTTCATATGAAAACTACTCCCCACTTAAAAAATTTACTCCCCACCTCTGCGTTTCCGCAACACAACGCAACAAACGCAGACTTTATGTTCGGTGCATTCTTCAGTTCAGCACAAATAAGATACGACACAGTACACCGTTACCTGTCAAACTAGCTCGCTTCAAAGGGACTTTGTTTGAATTTGTTTTCTTTCAATCAATCGAACTGTCTGTGCTTTAGTAGGGGTATGTAATTGTCTAAGATTGCTCTGACGTTGCACGGATGCTCAATCGATGGGAGGACTTTGGCTTTACTCAAGGCGTGTGCAGATTGTGTTGTGAACAAGGGCCACTCCCTGACGACGTCCTCAACTGGACGCGCCTGCTCCTTCCGCGCCGTCGCCGACTTGGGCTGACTTAACTTACGCCATCTCGAGTCGCTGTTTGCAACACATCGAATTGGAGCAACGCAACATAACTCTTATCGTTCGATCGAATGTTCGTCCACCCATTAGCGCATACCATCCACTCAGTTCCGTTTTCTTCGCTTGGGTCGTGGCATGGGCAGCTGAGTTGTGCAGATTACTTATGCATGACTCCGCTTACTCTAGCGGTGAGACACGTACATACTGTCTGGTTCCCGACCCAAAAATCTTGGGGAAGAAAGTTGAGGTCACGGGCTTAAGGTGCTTGCTGCTCCAGTTGCTGGCGTGGCTACACAAGTGAGTCAGAGACGATTCAATCTTCGCAGGCGTCACTTTCTTCAGCTGCAGTCACATGCAACGCTCAACATGACGCGAGTCACAGGGGGAGTAGATTTTTTAAGTGGGGAGTGAATTTCATAAAAAATGAGATCCCCAGTGGGGAGTAAATTTCATAAAATATTTGCTCCGGGGGAATGTAATTTTTAAAATATCGCTTCCCTGGGGAGTCGATTTCAAGGGAGTAAATTTTTTAGCACACCGGTTTGGCCGGGCCGGATTTCCAGGCTCATGCTCATATCTAGTAACAACACAAATACGCCGACTGTTGGGATGAACGAGCGGACGCGGACGCGTCCAATTCAGTAGCTGTAGCCCCCCCCCCTCCCCGCCCTCGACCCAGGGTGTGGCGGCTGTTTGGTGTGTGCATGCCATGTGTACGTAATTCGCAGTGCTGTACGCAGCTTGCAATCGCAACGTACGTACGTACATTGCGCAGAGGGGGGGAGGCGGAGCGAGTGGTTCTTACTATCTGCGTCGGAGATCTGTGGGATACTTTCCGTCTAGCTGTGGGATAACTTCCAGAGTGGGATAACTTCCTAGATGCCGCCCGCTGTGTGGGACACCTTCCCATAGTGCCATGCCATCATTTGAACGACAATATGAATGCAGTGTCTAACTTCATTGTACTACTTCGTCAAACTACATATGCGAGGACTTGTTTCAGCGACAACTCAGACAGAAAATCGTGCAAAGTTTGTGGTAAAAATACTTTTTTAAGTGTGTTGTTAAAAAGTATTAAAAAAGAATTTGTGATACTTTTGGTGACATCGTTATTTCGGAGTCACTCAGCGTATAGTGGGTGTATGGATCACAGCTCTACTTTGGTGTCGTGTAACGACACAACTCTTCTATACACCAGTGCAATAAAACCATTCATTCGCACAGCCACCGAGACACGGCCCATTAGATATACGTCGTCGGATTTCGTGAGGTCGGTCCGCGATGTCATCACCACAGTTGGAATTATCGATCGATTTTCGGCAAGTTACAGCTTCTTCTGAATCACCACGGTGACGACACCGCTGGGTAGGTTCTTCAGCAGTTACCACGCCTCCAAGTAGGACAGCTGCGTGACCGCCTCCCCGTTGATGGTCAGCACCCGATCGCCCACCGACAGGCTGCCCGCAGAGGCGGCGGGCCCGCCTGAAGGAAGCGATTTTGGAGAGCTTTGCAGAGGTGTCGTAATGCAGAGTTGCAGAGTTGTTGTTGTTGTTGTTGGATTAGGGGCAACGCTAGGAGGCCGTTAATCGCGCATAGAGCACGCCATCCCGTGTAGAGCAGCATAACTTGCCAAAGACATTCGGAAGAGCGCCATCTGTAATCTAGGGCAGCAACAGCACGAGAAGATCCATCGAGGGGAAAATACTCGCTTTTAGTGGATCCATCATGACGGTACTCACTCACAACACAAAAGTTGACCGTCTAGTCATGGTGATCTATGCTCTGACGCAGCAATATAGCACTGCATGCATGCATGTATGTCTGCTAGGCTGTTGGTACTTTGCTTTACTTCAATTTTGCCTTGTTTGATTCAGTCACAGGTACATTGTGTGTGAACCTGCGTCAGTGAACGTGTGTGTGCGTATGTGCGTTCGTGCGTGCGTGCGTGCGTGCGTGCGTGCGTGCGTGCGTGCGAGCGAGCGCGCGTGCGTGCAAGCATGTGAGCGTGCGTTCGTCCGTGCATGCTTGCGTGTGTTGAATTACAGAAACCCCTCATCTTTCGAAAAAACACTGTATTAAGGAAAAATTTGCAGGGGGCTGCAAAAAAAGGAGAATATGTGACACTCTATTGTTGAAGTCCAGCTTGAAAAGAAGTGGTATTAAGGCATGTACCCCCACTGATTTCTAGCCACTTCCGCATTGCAGCTGATCAACTCCACCTTGAACAAACCATGTATAAAATCCGAACCAAGCACAGCAACAAGTCACATATTCGGCGATTTTTCTGTGAGCCATCTCACTCAGCCAAGCCAAAATGCCGCAAACGTCCATCAACTCATATCTCATCTCTCTCAGACGTTGTCATTGCCCATTTCCATGGACCTGACACGGCTAAAGTTCCTGCAGAATCAATTGGTCCCTTGCTAAAATTTTTGCAATGTCAGTTGTTGATGATGTACAGCTGGTGATGTCGATGTGTAGGCGAGAGGCACATATACGTACTACAATCCTGCTCCATTCCCTTCCGGCATTCCACACAATGATGAACTGTTTGTATAACATTTGTGTAGTGCCGTAATGCTTGCATGAGTGCTGCGTGCGTGCGTGCGTGCGTGCGTGCATGCCTGCGTGCGTGCATGCCTGCGTGCGTGTGTCCGTGCACGCGTACGTGCGTGCGTGCGTGCGTGCGTACGCAAGTGCGTGCGTGCATGCGTACGTGCGTGTGCGTGGGGTTCCATTGGGCATGTGCTAATTTCTCACACTCAATCTATGTAAATGTCAGTCAGTTCAAGTTGCCGCATTTTTCGCTGCACATTTCCTTCCATTGCAAGCGAACACAAAAATCGCCGAATATGTGATTTGTTGCTGTGCTTGGTTCGGATTTTATACATGGTTTGTTCAAGGTGGAGTTGATCAGCTGCAATGCGGAAGTGGCTAGAAATCAGTGGGGGTACATGCCTTAATACCACTTCTTTTCAAACTGGACTTCAACAATAGAGTGTCACATATTCTCCTTTTTTTGCAGCCCCCTGCAAATTTTTCCTTAATATCTCTAGTACTGAGTTTGATAACGTGCCATTCGTTCGTTGCGGCCTGGCTGATTTCTTATGGAGAGTTCGTCTTGGATTTCAGTTTCAGAATGGCTCTAAGAAAGAGGTTAGGCAGCTACCGACATTTCATAAGTAGCCCTGCACTACTGTCCCATGTTCCCTTCCCAATGGGATCCAGCTTTACATAACCTAATGCGGCGGTATATGAAAGACCGAAGCGTTCCAGGGACACGGTTGGAAGACTTCCGTCTCTATGCCGTAAATCCTCTAAGAGTGCCCCGGGGCACTATTGGAGTGGCATCTGTAGCTGTGTACGCACCACATATTACAGGTAACTACTGCTTGATTTTTGTCTTGTATACCGCAGATCGAATGGTACTGCTTGCCCCCAGGAGCACTACTGAAGAGGGGGCACTATTGGAGGATTTACGGTAGATTGCCCAGGAGAGTAGCTAAACTTACCAAAATCTCCGTTTTGCCCGAGTCCCCTTCGACGCCTGTGAGAATGATGCCGACGTTGCCGCCAGTCCCTTGGTTGCGCCTCAGACGCGCTACGTAAACGTCGAACTCCGCTGCGGCCGTTCCAAGTAGCTGACGTGCCTTCTCCATCTAAAACATCATGTGCAAAGGGAACTCCTCCTCCTCGTAGCGAATGGAATTGCCGAAAGTCCTTCAATAGTGCCCCCTGGAATGGGGGTGCAAACTACACTGCACCTGTAGACACTATTGGAGGGTTTACGCTTGGACTTCAACACTGCACGGCGCAGGCAGAGTGCTTTTCTATGGAATTCTGGACTAGAATCTCACCAGCGTTTCATCGCCAGCGCAGTCAAATCCGGCGTCCCTTTTCTCGGTCCAGTCGCTCTCCGCTGCTGCTTCTTCCATGCCGACCTTGCTCGACCAGCGTCCCACGCCCTGGTGGTGGCTACTTGGGCGCGATGAGTCATCGCTCCGGGAATGGTGAGTCATCGACGATTCTTCGCCTTTCGTGTCGTCGGTGTCGAAGTGAGGAGGGGTGACGGGTCGACCGATGGACACGACCTCGCCAAAGCGACTGAAGTCGAGGGAGGCCTTCTTGAGGGCCGGAGGGCTGACCCCGCCCACGGAGACGCGTGTGATCTTGGACGACTCAATCTGGAAACGGGCGACGCAATGTGCGCGGGCACAGAACTCGTAGAGTCTACATAGTATCGCCACTCTGCTCTCGTCGGGCACTACTCACGGCAAAAAAAGAAAAACGAACAAGACACTCGCTGTTGTACCTCGTCCAGTGACTGGCGCTCGGCTGGTGGAGAGGCGGCGTACGCGAGCTTGCCCTCGGCTCTGGCCGACAACGGCATCACTTTGGCTCTGACGGGAGATCGGAGCCCGTCGGTCGTCGCTGAAGCGGTTGTGATGCGTGCATGCGTGTTGGTGCGTGCGTGCGTGCGAGCAGCAGAAGCCAAACTCTCACTCACCCCCGGACTCCTTGGAGAGCCTGCCATCGTGGCTTCTCGACAGGTCGTGGACGCTCACGAACCCCGAGTCGTCCGAGCTGGTGGGCGAGGGATTGGACAGGGGCGTCGCCGCCGTCTGTCTCGTGGTCGAGAAGCCGCCAGTCTTCGCGGAGACCGGAAGCTTGCACCGCTCAGTTGTCGGGGACACCGAGGTGTCCAGGTTCAGAGACGTTCGGCCAGAATGCTCGGCGCTTTCAGTGGAGGAACTCATGATTTCTGAAGGGAAAATTGTTTGGGTTTCGCAGGCCACCTTTTAGAAACGTCACAGATTTCAATTTTGTCCAGAACAGCCAGTCTAAACCGTCTTAGAAATTCGGCCAATGCCCGTCTACCTACCTCACTTCCTGCCGCCACTAGAGATAAGCGAAGACGCGCTTTTGTGTCACGGACTCGCTAATCTAGTCTGGAATGCGCGCGTCGTCTTCTGCCGGGCCAGACGGGCGTGTGACGGACTACCTCCTGCCTGTCTCCGAGTCTGCCCGCTCCTATCGCCTTTCTGTATGACTCTTTCATTGCCATCGCGACGCGTACAATGGGGGGAGGGGCGCCCGCCCGCTTTCAAGGTCTCTCCTCGCCCTCTCAAAGGAGACAATAACTTGCCCGCGCGCGGTTGGAAAACGTGGTTGGGACTGGGAATCGGACCTGGCGCAGCGGCGACGCCTGTCCGGTCGGCCACCGGCGACCTCTCTTCTGGGAAGACGGCTGCGGATGAGGACTTGACGCCGTCTTTCGACGGCCTGCAACAGAAATATGTGTACCTACAGGGTGGCCCAAAAAAAATGTGCCCTTTTTGTATTTTCCGTAACTCAACCTAACCATGGCGGATTGGGATGAAATTTTGTGGGCTTATAGCCAAATACAATCTGTATACGCCCTCCAAATATTATTCCCATCCGACCACCCACGCGCATTTTATGACCATGTTCCCAAAAACACCCAATTTTCGAAGTGACGGACCACATGAAAATGGACCAAAAAAAATGTGCCCCCCTCTATCTCGGCCGATCGGGGACGGATCCGCCTGAAATTTTGCAGGCTACAGGGCACCCTAAATTCTACCTCGCATGCCAAGTTTCAGCCCGGTCCGTTCAGGTCCGCTTTAGTAACACAAATTCAAACTTTGCGCAAAATTTGTCTTTGTTTGTGTGGTTGTTTTCATGCGTGTTCATAATAATAATACTGTAAAAATATTTTTGATCCTGTTTTTGTCAAATAATGGCGTATTCGGATGGTTTGTCCGCAATTATCTGGAATTATCATTCGAATCACAATTTTGGCGCAAAAAAAAATTTTCGGCTTTTGAAGGGCGATCACAATGTGACGCTCAGAGGCATTCAGAGTTTCCTCCAGCGAACCAAGGTTTTTTTTCTGAGTTTATTGTCGAGTTTTTATGGTCTTTCTTTAGCAGCGTGGAGGTTCTCTCGAGCGCAAACCGGGAAGTGGGCGACCGCGAACGGCTTTGACGCAGGCCAACATTGCAGCAATCAAGCGTCACACGTTGTCTCAGGATTCCAATCCCTGGGACACACTTAGTCAAAGAAAAATCTCGCAGAAGTTGGCCATCGCGAGGACGTCTGTCCAAAGGGCCCAGCGACATCTGGCGCTGCGATGCTTTACCAAAGTTCCAGTCCATCAGCTGAATCCATTGCAGAAGCAGCAGCGCCGGAAGAGGGCGCAGAATTTGCTTCGTCGGCTACCAGTCGATGCTGTGAGACGCACGGTCTTTACAGACGAGAAGTGGTTTGAGACTCAGGCGCCACGGAACGCGCGGAATAGCAGAGTTTATGGCGTCGGACCCAAGCGCGCCATTGATCCCGGCCGTCTGTTGGTTGAGAGGGAAAAGAAAAGCTTGAAGGTTTTTGAACCTTTTTTTCACAAAGTTTTCATTTTGGTTTGTTTTGAAGGTCATGGTAGCAGCTGGCGTGTCGGCTGCTGGGAAGACGAGACTGCACTTTGTCCCTCCGTCAACAAAAGTGACGGGTCACTTCTACCGCAGCCTGTTGACGGACGGATTTTTCCCCGACTGCAAGCGCCTTTTCCCATCGGAGGACTGGATTTTTCTTCAGGACGGTGCTCCATCTCACACCGCAAAGGACACTGTGCAGTTGCTCTCGCGGCAGTGCCCCGACTTCATCCACCCGACGGAGTGGCTGGCCAACTCTCCCGATTGCAACCCGATGGACTATCGCGTGTGGGAGGTGTTCGAGCAGAAAGTTTTTGACGGGCACCCGTCCTTTGACAGTCTGCAGTCTCTGAAAGTGCGGCTGCAAGAAGTTTGGGACAGCATTGACGACGGGTGGATTCGCAGTGTGATTCTTGACCGAAAGAACGGTTTTCGAGCTCGTCTGAGGGCGGTTGTGTCGCAGAACGGCGCTCAAATCGAGCACATGTTTAGAAAGATTTGAAAATGGGTGGTTTGATGTGTGTGTGTAGCGCTCACTACAGCAAGCCTTAACAGAAGTAGCTGAAACTTGGCATGCGAGGTAGAATTTAGGGTGCCCTGTAGCCTGCAAAATTTCAGGCGGATCCGTCCCCGATCGGCCGAGATAGAGGGGGGCACATTTTTTTTTGGTCCATTTTCATGTGGTCCGTCACTTCGAAAATTGGGTGTTTTTGGGAACATGGTCATAAAATGCGCGTGGGTGGTCGGATGGGAATAATATTTGGAGGGCGTATACAGATTGTATTTGGCTATAAGCCCACAAAATTTCATCCCAATCCGCCATGGTTAGGTTGAGTTACGGAAAATACAAAAAGGGCACATTTTTTTTTGGGCCACCCTGTATATGTGTGTGTGTGGAAAAAAGCGTTGAAAACACTGGGGAAAATGTGGGGCGGAGTGGTAGGGTCGTGGTGCCGACAATCCATAGGTCAGTGCAGCCGTCACGATAAGGCGTTGCGCAAACAGGCGAACGGGGGGGGGGGGGGCGAACGCCGCACGGTGGTTATTGCGTCCCGTAAAGAGTATCATAAAGCCTGGCACAGACTGTGCGCTAAGCCACACCTCCTACCCAGGCCCAGGGATTTAGCAGCGCAATGTCTTCTTGTAGCTAGAGGCCCAGACAATGAGGGGGGCTGGCGTGTGTGCGTACGCGTGTGCGTACGCGTGTGCGTACGCGTGTGCGTACGCGTGTGCGTGCGCGCGTACGCGTGTGCGTGCGTGTCCACTCAAACCACCTCCTCAGCAGCACGCCAGGCTCTAGGACCTTGAACTCGATCTCGGACGCCGGGGCGGCGAAGAGCCTCAGGCAGTCGTCGCGCTTCATCTTGGTGACGCGTCGCTTGTTGATGTAGAGGATCTCGCAGCCGCACGCGAGGCCCGCCCTCGCCGCCGGCGAGTGGTCCGTCACCTCTTGCACGCGAATCGAGATCACCTAGTGACGTATCACTAATCAGGTCACAATTGAGGGAAAAAGACGATTTTAGTGCCGGGATTTGAACCCAGCTCTCAGGAATGCTGGTCCTGTATGCTAAAGACTACACCACCACACTCGCAAACCTTTTAATGAGAGTCTTAACACGGTCCGTTTGCACTGTTTTGGGACATTGTGAAATTTTGAGCTTCATATTGTGCTGTTGCCGACGTTTGCACGAACATTCTAGAATTGAAGAGCCTTTCACGACTCCGACGCAAAGTTACGTTATGATTACGTCTACGGCCATTTCGTTTACAAAGAAGCACCCATGTTTAACGACCAGTTTACAGGATCGGGAACAAGATTGTGAGAGCAACAGCAGTTTGTGTGAACATGAGCAACAGGGAAAATGTCTAACCTATCCAGTATGTAGTATGTACACATCTCCTAGGACAGCTAGGTAGAAATTTTCATACGGGCAACAGAGATTGCCTTTAACTTGCAAAGCAAGACCCAGAGTGTGTGAAACGTGCACGCGAACCCAGAGTACCTATGTATCACGAGTAAATCACGAGCACGTTGTACTTTTACCAAGCGGACCCCGAGGCTGCTTTTGCGCACAAGCGAACACTGCGTCTTTTGTCAATTTCAACCTTAGACCTTCGCCCTTACCCTGGAGTCGAGCTCGTCCGTCTCGACGGCGACGCCCACTCCCAGCTTCTCGCGCTCGTGCCGCCTGTGGAGGGTGTGCTTGCGCAGCAGCTGGCCGTCCATCTCCTGGTCGAGCGCGTTCACCAGGTCCTCGTCGTCGTCCGACAACTCCTCCGAGCCCTCCGCGCTCGGCAGTCGCCGCTGCAGGCGGAAGCGTTCTTCTTCGACACAAGGGCAGGCACTCACGCACGCTCAAGCGGTTAGGAGGTCGCCGCACAAGAACACGCGCACGCGGCCCGCTTGGGAAATCCGGAAAACGAAGCGCCGAGACGCTGTGGGGCGCGCCTGATGACACCGACGAGATAATGCGTGTTTCAGGGCGGCGGGACCAAACGCGCATATGAGACGAGGGGAAGGAGGACGGACTGAGACCTAAAGGTCGAACCTGCGGTGTGGCGGCGGGAGCATTGTTGTCGTCGTCGTCTGCGGCGGCGGTCATCCCTTGGCGGACTTGAAAGGGCGGCCCTGCAATCGTCGTCGATCAAAACTCTACGCTCGCGGCCGTATATGTCTACTCTGTGGGACGCCGCGTTCGTTCGCGTCCGCCCCGAGCCTCTATTGACGGCGTACCGTAACGAGCGGCGAGCGTTCGTGCTAATTGCCGAACCGGCCGGCCGGCGACGCCGTAAACAGAGCGCGTCGTCGTCACGCGAGCGAGCGGGCGAGCGAGCTATGTAGAGTAGCCGCCCACCTGCTGCAGTCGACGCCCTCCTATTGTCGTCGAGGCCCGACCGCTTTTTCGAGTGCTGCTGCTGCTGCTGCTGCCGGAGCAGCGGGCGCGTCGACGCAGACGCGTGGGCGTCGCAGGCGCTCATCGACTGACAGAGCCGCACGGAGCCGGTCCGCTTCGACGGACAGGCGTCCCGGAGGCGAGGTGGTCCGGTCGTCGTCGAGGAGCAGCTGGATCCCAACGCGACCGGGTCGACGCAATCCACCGACATGCGGTGCAGGGCGGAACTGAACGGTGTAGAAATAAAAAAAACAATGCAGGGAGAGTGAAAAGAAGCGCTACGTGAGTTGCAAGTATTGGTTTAAGCGTGAGTTTAAGGTTTAAGGTTTAAGTATGTCTCAACTCAACGTTGGTGGCGTGCGTCACCTAATGACGTGTAGTGCATAACTACATAGGCACCTGTATAGTAGGTATGCACATGAATGTATATGTTGAGCTGCGCTTATGGTATGAATGTGTGTGGGTTGGCGCAAGCGGGGTGCCTGTGAGTACGGCGATTTGATGAGGTGTTTTGACCACCAACCACAATACGTGCGCCTATCCATACCACCATACGGGCAAACTGGAATTTTAAAATAAGGATAAACAACTCACACGGAGCTGTATTTGCGTCGCCGAATCTGCAGCGTCAGGTCGGTGTGCTTTGTTTTTCTGAACAGCTGCAACGCTTCGTTGTTCGTCAGTCCCTGCAGATTCACGCCGTTCACTTGGAGAATTTCATCGCCTGAAAGGTTTTGTTTGAGTCACCTAGCTACATACCACCACCTCTAGTAGAAAATCGAACGTAAAGACCGACTCAAACACACACCCACGCACCGACACACGCACGCACGCGCGCACAGACGCGGACGTTTCAAAACGCGGACGCCGATAAAACAGAGACGGAGCGTCGTTTAATCTGGGCGAGCGACGCGAGCGAGCCTCTCTGCGCGTGAAATTGCGTGGTTGGCTCTAACCGCAAATGGCTACCGTATCGGCCTAATAGACATACCGGTGTGCAAAGGCAAAGGGTGTCCATGCACATTACAATCTCAGCTTTTTATAAGGCGCTTTTTAAAATTTTGCAGCAATCCCACTTCTAAACAATCTGCAAAAGTGATAAAGGATAAGAAATTTACGTGGTAAATGCGGTGGGACAGAAAGAAATGTGAACAACAGATCGGCTAAACGAATTGACTGCAGTTGTATTGAACAACTTTTGCGCGTCCAAGGTGTGTCATGCCAGGTACAGTCTAATTAAAGAATATTTTTAGAATTATTAAAATTGCACAAGAGTGCCTTGCCTTTCTTAAGTAAACCGCAGTCAGCCACAATGCCGTGAGGAAAGATTGTTTTCACGTAGATTCCCATCTTTCCCTTTGGTGAGTCCACTCCTCCAACTATGCTGCAAACATCTGTCATTTATTAAGGTAAACATTTAAACCATAAATAAAGAAACAAATAATAAACAAAATAAATAAACTAACAAATGCACAAACAAAAAAGTACGCTAAAACGCACTTCCACGCAAACCACGCACCTAAATCCAAGCGACTTCTTTCTCGCAGGCTTGACTTCTATGATTTGGTTCTCTTGATCCGTTTCATTCCTGTAGATTACGACTGTCAGAATGACGGATTCAAATCCGTCCTGTGAAACGACGGCATTTGAACAGTTCGCTGATTGCTCGAGAATCGCGCTAGGCTCGCGACGTCTTTCCAGTATTGGCACCTAGAGTAAAATGTAGTGCGTGCGTTCGTGCGTGCGTGCGTGACGGTGCGTGCGTGAGTGCGTGCGTGCTTGTGTGCGTGCGTACGTGCGTGCGTGCGTGCGTGCGTGAGTGCGTGCGTGCGTGCCGGTGCGTGCTTGTGTGCGTGCGCGCGTGCGTGCGTGCGTGCGTGTGTGCGTGCGTGCGTGCGTGCGTGCGTGCGTGCGTGCGTGAGTGAGTGCGTGCGTGCCGGTGCGTGCGTGCGTGCATGCGTGCGTGCGTGGCCCGTTAGGCAATGAGCACCTCCCGATTGACGACTAGACACAGATCGTCCGAATCCGCTTCGTCGGCTTTGAGACACTGATCGGCCTCCTTCAGATTCTTGCCCAGCATGTTCTCCCCGTTGATCATCAAGACCTCGGTACCCATTGATAACTCGCCACACCTGAATAACGACTTCGCGTTGTAATTCAATTCGAGCATTGTTTGCAGCACCAAGGAAACACAATTGTACATATGCACATATGCAGTTCTGAAAAAGGCGGATATTGATATACATGATATACATGCAGTGCAGCATCCTCAAATCGTCGAAACACAAATGTCGAGTTCAATCTCGAATTCAAAAGTGCACGCTGAACACTGTATGAAAACTGCGTGTACCTGTCAGCAGCGCTGCCGCTTTCGATGTCGCCAACGGCAATGTACTTTAGTTTTCTGCCACCTTTCAGGGTCAAACCAAAATTGCTTTCTTGACTAAACTTGGTCAACCGGACTTTTGCAATTTGACGGCGCGTCGTCGTTGCCTGAACACCGCTACGTAGTGCAGTGATACCGATGACACAGTGAAGGGTGTTGAAACAGCTAGGTACATCACAAGCTAACAGTGCACGTGTGCATTTCCGCCGAATGCTTCAGGTTGTTGTTAGTGTGGTGGAGTACGGATGCCAGTGAGATGACACAACCTGACACGCCTACCTAGGTGTGCTCCATACCTAGCAAGGCCACGCACGCACGCACGCACGCACGCACGCACGCACGCAAGCACGCACGCACGCACGCCCGCACGCACGCACGCACGCACGCACGCACGCACGCACGCACGCACGCACGCACGCACGCACGCACGCACGCACGCACGCACGCACGCACGCAAGCACGCACGCACGCACGCACGCACGCACAATGAATTGCGATTGCGTGTGAGACAGGTGACTCACTCAATCGCCTCAAAAGCGTGAGCCACGCGTTGTGTTCGCGTGCGTACGTACGTACACACGAACGGACAGGAAATTGCTGGCTGGCACGTCGCGCGCTTCCTGGGCCCTCGCCCGCTCGCGACACAGAAACCGCACCGCTGATGGGTTCAGCAGAGCCGCGCGCGCAGTGGCATCAATCAGATCCGTCCACAACCCCTCCGACGGTCAGCCGGACAAATGGGATGAGAGGAGGAGATGCATACAATTTGTGCGTATAGATGGCTGGCAATTGTTGCGGACAATTCGGCAGAGAGAGCGAGGAGAGGAGGCTTTCGACCAGTAAAGAAAGAACTCGCTCAATCAAAAGCAGTCGAATGTTTCGAAATGTTGCGAGCGGGGCGGCGCAAAACTTCAGCTCTAATTTCAACTTTCTGTAGGTTCAGCAGCGATAGCGCCACCATGGACATTGTCCAACGCGCCATCGGGAACAAGTGTACAACGCTGACATCGCGCCGTGCGGCCACTCGCGTCCAACCCTGACCTCAGCGACTCCGACCGCCGCGTTCGCAAATTAGCGAGCAGTGCGCCGATGCGCTCAGCCTGACTGGCCTCCCCTAAATAGTGCTGGCCTGTGCGCGCACGCATGCACTCGCACGCTCGATGATACACACACACACACACACACACACGCCGACAAATGGCCAGTGCCGCGCGGCCATTATGGAGGCGTGGGAACGCGAGTCGATCGCGTCTTCCTTCCTGACAGAAGAACTCGCCCGCGGGCCAGGCACATGACACGGCTGCCTAGGATGAAGGGCGTGCCGAAAAGGAGACATCAAAGGACGCGCCGCCTCTTCAAGAACCGCTCAAGATGATCGGTAATCAAGAAAAAAATGGACACAGCTCATCAAAGTTGAGAGGCGGGCGAAGAAGGGGGTGTGGCGGCAGGAACAAAAGAAAACAGTCAAAGTCAGTGTAAGAGAGTCAGCGTCTGACCTCCTGATACTGTATGTTCGTTTCTGTGTACATTTTGGGGCAGGAGAAGATATGGTACCTTCAACAGAATTAGTTCAAGCATGACACCTGTCTTCGCTTGTTGGAGTCCACAAAAGCTGTCACCATTGTAGCTGTATGTATTCCTTCAGTGAAATCCCCACTCAAAAATATCTTCTGTGTATGAAAAAAAAAACTTGAGCAACGGTTGTCGACCGTCAGCGGTGCTAACCGATCAAAAGCTGGAATTGCAAAGCATTGGAAATTGAGAAATTACTTTCTTCTTTGAATTCTTTTTTTGATTTGCCATTTCCTTTCAACTTAATTGTGGAGAAACATAGTATCGAAGTACCCGAGACACAGAATGGGTCGAATCGAAGATTTCCAGTGCTTGCTGCAAATTCAATGTATTGTAAGTGACTACTTCACTTCAATGCAGCGATGTATCTTTGCAGAAAAGTTCTCACAATAAAGCCCATTTAGATTTTTTGCGCACGTGCTAAGGAGCTCAGAAAACTGGAGGTGCTCTCGTTCAAATGCGCAAATATTTGATGCTGCTAAAGCCGCTATAGGGCCGCAAGCGCCGACACGTCAACTGGCACGAATAGAGAATTGGTTATCTGGTCGGAGCGCAGAATGGAACGCGTAGTGCTCACACGCGCGCATGTGTACGCATTGTATACGCATGTCGGAAACTTGGTAGTCCTCGGTTACAAAGTTCTCATGCCGAACGCCGAACTCATGACGAATAGTGGACAAACAGGATATCCCAATCCCACGGACGGACGGACAGACGGACGGACGAACGGACGCGCGCGCGCGCGCGCGCGCACGCCCGCACGCACGCACGCACGCACGCACACGCACGCACGCACGCAAGCACGCACGCATGCCTAGAAACCACGCACACTATAGAATGATTCTCACCCCGGGGGCGTCGCAGCCTATTGAAAAGTTGACGAAAAATTGGCGAATGGCGCAGTGGGAATTGAACCCACGTCTCTGGATTACCGGTCCAGTGTGCTACCGCTACACCACACGCGCACGCCAACCCCTCGTCAAATTCGAAATGAGAAGGCAAAGACAACGAAAGGGCGAGCCTTAGGCCGCAGCACCAAAGTCGTGTCTTTGCCGAAACATTGAAAAGTTGACGAAAAATTGTCGAATGGCGCAGTGGGAATTGAACCCACGTCTCTGGATTACCGGTCCAGTGTGCTACCGCTACACCACACGCGCACGCCAACCCCTCGTCAAATTCGAAATGAGAAGGCAAAGACAACGAAAGGGCGAGCCTTAGGCCGCAGCACCAAAGTCGTGTCTTTGCCGAAACATATTGAAAAGTTGACGAAAAATTGGCGAATGGCGCAGTGGGAATTGAACCCACGTCTCTGGATTACCGGTCCAGTGTGCTACCGCTACACCACACGCGCACGCCAACCCCTCGTCAAATTCGAAATGAGAAGGCAAAGACAACGAAAGGGCGAGCCTTAGGCCGCAGCACCAAAGTCGTGTCTTTGCCGAAACATATTGAAAAGTTGACGAAAAATTGGCGAATGGCGCAGTGGGAATTGAACCCACGTCTCTGGATTACCGGTCCAGTGTGCTACCGCTACACCACACGCGCACGCCAACCCCTCGTCAAATTCGAAATGAGAAGGCAAAGACAACGAAAGGGCGAGCCTTAGGCCGCAGCACCAAAGTCGTGTCTTTGCCGAAACATATTGAAAAGTTGACGAAAAATTGGCGAATGGCGCAGTGGGAATTGAACCCACGTCTCTGGATTACCGGTCCAGTGTGCTACCGCTACACCACACGCGCACGCCAACCCCTCGTCAAATTCGAAATGAGAAGGCAAAGACAACGAAAGGGCGAGCCTTAGGCCGCAGCACCAAAGTCGTGTCTTTGCCGAAACATATTGAAAAGTTGACGAAAAATTGGCGAATGGCGCAGTGGGAATTGAACCCACGTCTCTGGATTACCGGTCCAGTGTGCTACCGCTACACCACACGCGCACGCCAACCCCTCGTCAAATTCGAAATGAGAAGGCAAAGACAACGAAAGGGCGAGCCTTAGGCCGCAGCACCAAAGTCGTGTCTTTGCCGAAACATATTGAAAAGTTGACGAAAAATTGGCGAATGGCGCAGTGGGAATTGAACCCACGTCTCTGGATTACCGGTCCAGTGTGCTACCGCTACACCACACGCGCACGCCAACCCCTCGTCAAATTCGAAATGAGAAGGCAAAGACAACGAAAGGGCGAGCCTTAGGCCGCAGCACCAAAGTCGTGTCTTTGCCGAAACATATTGAAAAGTTGACGAAAAATTGGCGAATGGCGCAGTGGGAATTGAACCCACGTCTCTGGATTACCGGTCCAGTGTGCTACCGCTACACCACACGCGCACGCCAACCCCTCGTCAAATTCGAAATGAGAAGGCAAAGACAACGAAAGGGCGAGCCTTAGGCCGCAGCACCAAAGTCGTGTCTTTGCCGAAACATACTATACTGCCTCTCTCTTCTCACAAAGATCTTCCGCCGCGATACAAATTACGCTCGTCAGCCCGCGCTTCCCTTTTACACAAACCAACCTTGACTCTCCCGGGAATCGTAAAATTCGACCAGAAGAAACTCGCTTTGAAAAGGGCTTCGCTATCCGCCGTGTGGCGCGTCTCAGAATTGCTGGCGTGAGCAAACGAGGACGACGAGAAAATTGGCGCCTGCCCCCTTCTGCCCGGCCTAACCGCAGCTGGAGGCGGGCGGTCAATTGAACAATACACCGCTGGCAAACTGATGCTCGTGCCCGCTCCTCCTAAGCCGCATAATAGGCCAGTGCGAGGAGAGGGGGCTTGGGGCGGGGGTGCTGTTGTCACTGACGCGCGCACAAACACCACTCGTGGACAAGAACAAGTCAATGGGCCCCTCTTAAAGGGGGACGGACTCGGCAAACGGCACTCGGCACACCAGAGACAGACTTCTCCCTACCTGCGGTGGTGGCGGCGACGTCCCGTCCAGGTCGACGAGCGCCGTCGGCAGCGGAGGTCGGCGCCGTCGTCTGCTCGGCGTGCCGAACCTCGAAGAGCAGCCGTCTTCCTCTTCGGCCTCGTCGAGCCGCCGTCGACAGCCGCTCTTGGAGCGAGCGCCGCCACCGCCGCGCCGACGGCGGGCCAAACTGTGCCACCAGGTCGAGGCGGCGGTCGCCGTCATGGAAGCGCCCTCCTCGCCGGCCGGCTGGACGGAACCGAAAAAGGAAGGGAAGTGACGGCGGCGCGCGCCGACGACGACGCCTCTTCTGCTTCTTAAGACCGACGAATGCGGGTCGCGCGCGAGCTAGCGCCGCTCGCCGACGTCAAAAAGACGCGACACGGCGAGCCAAGGCAAAGTTTGTTAACCCCGAGCGCCGCGTGCGCGTGACGCCGACCGGCGCCGGCTGAGCTGCTCGTCAAAAGCTCCACGGACGGACGACGCTGCGCCGGCTGTGGAACGTTTCGCGCCGCCGCGCTTTCCCCGTCCGTTGAGGGTAATCTAGGAACCGCGTCAAAAACGAGCGGGACGCTCTCTCCTCCGCGCAAGAGCACAACGGTCCGCCGACAGGTCACCAACCGCATCAGTAACCGGTCCGCACCCAACCAATGACCGGACGCTCGACTCATTGTCGTCGCGACGGTCGCAGTTCGCACCAAAGCGTGACGCGCCAGCGTGCACACCCCCCCCCCCCCCGGGGCGCGGGCCAGCCGCAATTTCGAACCGGCGAAAGTGCTGTGTAGTAGTCGGCGTGCGCAGAAGAGGCGCGACGCGACGCCGCGGCGAAACCGCACAGCGTCGATAGGTGTTGTAACGACAGCGACAGGAGACGGGAAATTTCTTGGTTTCCCCACGCAGCACAAGAGTGACAACGCGAATCGACGAAGTTTTATTGGTCGCGTGTGAACGCGAAGACTTTCTTCGGCACGCGTTAAACGTGCCGCACTGACGGATCCAGGATTTTCTGACAGGAGGAGGCAAGGTCACAACATGTTTTGCAAAAAAAAATCTGTTGGAGAGCGAAGTTTCGCGCGTTTGATCCGATAAAAAATAGATCCCATAGTCCAAATACAGTCGTCCACCCACACACTACAGCGCCGCAGGCAAACATTTTCCGCGAATGGGTGCGTTACTCTATAAAAGGAAACAGCTTAAAATTAGTTCGATTCGCCCTCTGCCCCCCCATGCGCCGGCCCCCGTGCCCCCCATTTCCGGCAAAGACAGGTGGGGGCCCCTGCCCTGCCCCCCGCTTTCGATCCGCTAGGAACGTGCGTGCCATGCATTGTGCAAGACTTGGCGCACAAAGTGATTTTTACTTCAGATACACACTGTATGCACTCTCGTTCAATGTTTTCGAGTGGCTCTTCATAAAACAATGCACAATGAGAGTTGAGAAAATCGCACAACAGCATTCCGCTTTGCGGGATTATACATACGCACTGAACCTGAAGCACTTTGGGGGAGTGTGCACTGAAGTGTAAGCATGGGATATTCACCTACACATCTGTACGGACTACGGTATACATATAGCTGCCCTATCCCCCTATACCAGTGCGACAGAACATGTACCGTACACGTTGGTCGCACTTGGGAAGTTGAAATCATGAAATACAGACATTTTACATACCTGTACGAAACGTACATGTACGTATGTACCTAGTGTACGTACGTACAGGCATGTACGTACAGGGTGTCTTTTTGTTTGACACAGTGAAAAATTTCAAATAACTTTTTAACCGCTTTACTGATTCTGATGAGTGGTTCAGCGTTTACAAGCCAACACCGGGCGACATGTTGTGCTAACGTTTAACGCTTCTCCCTTACTCCTACCATGAGATATGCAACACCAACTATAGGGTCGAATTTCCGCGACTATTCTGGTACGATACGATTAACCTATGTTGCACGCATGCTAAAAACAATCGTTCCGCAGCACTCTAATATTCGAATTTTCAATGTGCAGTAGCATATTTCGTACCCTGTTCCAAAGTCGAATAGCGGAATTTTAGGAAACAAACTGTTTTCCAATTTTCTGAAAATTCCGACAAACGAACGAGACGGATGTGGACTTGGTCAAATTTCGATAATGAATGAGACCCCAATGTTGAAAACAAATAAAATTGATGCCCAATGTAGTGTGGAATATGCATCAACTATGGGCTGTGCTTGGTTAACAAGAACATGAGCGTAATCACTCAGCAGTCTCAATTTTTGGGACGAAATTCGACCCCAAAGTTAATGTTGCGTATCTCATGGTAGGGGTAACGGAGAAATGTGAAACTTTGGCACCACATGTCGCCCGGTGTTTGCTATAAACGTTCAAAGTTTGGCGAAATTTGATAAAGTGGTTAAAAAGTTATTCGTATTTTTTACTGTGTCAAACAAAAAAAACACCCTGTACCTACTGTACTGTGCATACAGCATACAGAATTCATCAACTTATATGTACTAGCCGCTTCGAACTCAGGACTCCTGCTTGCAAAGTGCTCCAAAGTGGTTCGACATCAATTTGTCTCATGAAATAAAGTAATGTTGAGAATACTCAGTTGTACAATGATAAATCACTGCACAAAGTGTTGGAATGCAGGTCAACCAAAGCCAATGCATGTCAACCAACGTACTTGCATGAATACTACAGAATTGCTTGTAACACCCATCTCTGTTCTAAATAAATTTCATATCAACACACCCACGATGTAAATTGGAAACATGCGCTGAGACTCGTTTGCAGAAGTTTTGTTTTATTTTCGGTGGTGATGCTATGTGGCAGGGAGGGAGAGAGCATACACTTGTTGGCGTGTCTGTTTGTATGTGCTGTATGTTCAAAAACGTTTTGCTCTCGCAACCCAACACGAACAATCCGAAACATGCCCAAAACGCGCACACAAGTACTACTGTCAACCGATGCAAGGGGGGAGGGGGGCTGGAGAGAATGGGAGAGCCCGACAATAGTTGATCGCCCAGAGGCCCCCAACGGTCGAGTAGCTCAATGACCAATGGGGGTTGGGGGTGAGAATAGGCAGAGATTGTTGCTATATCTGAGAAACCTTTCATCTCTTTTGTCGTTTGTCATTCATCATCAAAAACGTGCTCAGAAGTGAAGTGATCAACAGAAGTGATTCAGTATCAATATTTTCATGTCCTCAGTAGTGACTCATCATCAATACAATGTGTCATAAAACCATGCTGTGAATGCTCAGTTTAAAAACAACAATGACGAATCTGTAAAGTGCTTGCAGCAAAAGCCAAAGGAAGTCAACCAATGCAACCAATGCACTTCTGCAATACAGAAAAACATTTCACCTTTTTTGTTGTAACGCTTTATTCTTGCGTCATTACATCTCCAGTCATTACATTCAATAGTAAAAATTAGGCACTATACCATCTTGAGCAGACACACCATAAATCCCATATAGGCAGTGGGCTAATTGTTTTAATCAGCCCTTCAGAGTCAGCTAATAATAATTGGCTTTTTTGTAATCTGCATGGTTGCTCACATATGTTCATGCACCTTGATCTGCAGGCGCAAAGACTTTGGACCTGGTCTAAGCTAGGATCGCGGTCCGACGCTTCCGATTCCATTCCAGCGCGCCGTGGGCGGGCGGTTTTCGGCGGGATGGGCTTGTGTCTTCCTTACGTGGTCTTTTTTTGGCAAAGCACAATTGTTGCGTCCGCGTCCACTGCGTTCGAAACCTAAGTGAAGCCTAAGCCTAAGCGAAGCATAAGCCTAAGCCAAATCAAAGCCAAAGCATAAGCCTAAGCAAAGTCTGGACTAAGCCTATGCAAAGCCTAAAATTAAGAACGTTTTCATCGGACGCAGCAGCGGACGCGGACGCACGCATCAATTGTTTTCAGCCGTTTTTTTTCGGGGAAATCCAAGTTCATTGGGCCATTGGACCGGGCAAAACGCACCACAATATTTCATTTATTGCGCTTAATGCGTCGACGATCAATGCTCAACGCCAAGAAAAACTAAAACAACGCACCACTAAAACGCTAATACATACACGCGCATGCGTGCGTGCGCCCACTCGCGAGCGCGTGCGTGCGTGCGCGCGCGCGCGCGCATGTCCGTGTCTATGTGTGTGTGTGTGCGTGCGTGCATGAGTGCGCGTGCGTGCGTGCGTGCGTCCGTGTGTGAGTGTGCGTGTCTGGGTGCGTGCGTGCCAGCGAGCGAGCGCGCGCGTGCGAGCCTGCACGTGTGCATGTCCATGTGCAGGCGTGTTCGTGCGAGCGTGCGAGCGTGCGTGCGTGCGTGCATGTGAGTGCGCGTGTCCGTGTCCATGTGCGTGTGCGTGCGTGCGTGCTTGCGTGCGTGCGTGCGTGCGCGTGCGTGCGTGCGTGCGCGTGCGTGCGTGTGCGTGTGTGCGCGTGTCCATGTCCATGTGCGCGTGCGTG
>JASAMY010001470.1:0-41295 GCA_030248085.1 Paralinhomoeus sp. GSCO2_6 | reverse complement strand
TACCGTAAATTGCTGAATAGAGCAGCAAGCCAGTGGCGGATCCAGAAAAAAATTTCGGAGGGGGGAAGTATTTTGCAGAAAGGAGGACCCGGTTGAACTTTTTGGATGTTCGGCCATTTTGACAGTGGTTTGGGCACCTAATCAGTCCATTTTTGACGATTAACAAATATAAACGGCGCCGCAGGCGAAAATTTTGCTGTTTTCGACCACCTACAAGCAATTTTATGCTGAAAACTAAGCCCACTAAGCGTGTTTCTTCTCCCACCGCCAATCCCTTTCCCCCCTTTCCCCCCTAGATTTCCGATTTCGGGAGGGGGAATTCCCCCTTTCCCCCACCCCTGGATCCGCTAGTGCAGCAAGCAGTTTGCGTGCATTAACATTAGCCATCGTGGTCTCTTTTAATGCCATTGAGGTGCGAGATATGGCGCAAGTAGTGGTCAATGGTCGTGGGCGCAGCGTCTTGTTCATTGTGCTGAAGCTGCGCGGCCAGCATGACTTTATCTTGCTCGATGTCGTTGTTGAGCTGCACGTACTCGGCTCGGCGCCGAATAGGCGCGGCCCTTCAAGTTCTCAGGCCGGCCACTCTAACTCTGATGGAATTCTCCAGCGTTTGCACCTCTCGTACAAACTCTTGTAGCGACGGGTGACGGGTTCCGAATACTTATCTCACCGAGATATGAAACCCTTCCGCATGATTCTGCAGGTTCTCCTTTGCTTCCTGGCAGAAGTGGTCATTCTTCGGGTGGTCGGGATTGACAAGGATGTGACACCCGGCGTTCACTCTCGTTCAGTTGTTGTTGACAGTTGGTGGCGCCAAATTTACTGCTGCTCTGTTGATCGCGATGGGCGATGGACGTTTAGTATGAGCTCGCTCGGCTTATGGTCAGATCAAGGTGATCCCTGATACAATCAATGGACTCTTACCCCCCCCCCCATCAGGAAACGACGCTCGGGACAGTGTCGGGACAACGGCCCAAACGTCGGGACAACGGCCCCCTTGCCGCGTCGGGACAACGGCAACGTCGGGACAACGGCGGCGATACCTGCTTTACATGTCGCCGTCGTACCCTTGCCGAACTACGTGCATTGCGTTGTTGCACCGAGACGAACGACGGACGAAGCGGATGGATTTGTTGAGCCGCTCCGCCGGTCTATAGCTTGAATGGCTTCGGATGGTTGCGCACGGAAACGACGCCCCTTCCGCCGCGCATTACTCAGCGGCGCTCGCAACGATTTCGATCGCACAAGGGCATGCATCACTGCGCACTCGCACGCGTTCGGTCGGTGCTATTTCGCTCTGCTGTACGGTGCCGTTCCCGAGAGTCGGCAAATAGGTCGATAAGAGCGCGTTGTTGACGACAGCAGTGCGTGTGCGGCCGCAGTCAGTCCCCCGCAGTCCCATGCTGCAGTCCCCACGCACCCAACTTGCCCGCGGGGGTGCGTGCTGTAGGTAGAGGGTCGTCGCGCAGCGCGCGATTAGTCCATCCGCCGACGCAAACGGAATGGTAAACCGCATTTCAGCGCTCAGGAAAATGGGGGGGGGGCCACAGAATTTGAGTTTAAAACCAAGGAAAACAAAAAACACCTATGTATCTATAGCACTGCTGCATATTTGAGGTGTTGTCGAAGCCCGTGACGCGCGAGGAGTACGAGCAGGCGGTGTCGGACGAGCAGACGAAGATCGGCCACTCGACGTTCGTCTCCTACTTGGTCGTGCAGCGCCTCGCGAAGCTCTGCAAGACGCTCAGCCACTTCGCCTCGCAACCCGGCAACAACCGCGCTGTCCTTCTCAAATGTTTGTTGCACTCCCGTAAAACGAGCAAACTCTCGATTGAGTCCACTGTACGCTGGCCACAGTCGAATAGTTATGCACCAAAATGGCACTTTCTCTCCACAATGGCGTTATTTTGGTGTTTAATGCCATAAAACACTGAAATATGCAATGAAACGCAATTTTATTGGCGAGGTACAAAATCTAGAAAGTCTGAGTGGAGCTTGGGGTTGTGCTTGACTGCCGAGTTTGGGGGGGGGGGGTCAATCCCCTTTCTTTCTTCCCAGTATGGGCGTAAGATGATGCAATTGTCGATCGACCTCTAATCGCACGATGCACCCGGTTGCACCGGGCTGGTCGTTTCACACTGGGTGCACGGCGACGACTCTAGACGGCTTTCTCGACATTATCATGCTGGAGTGCGTGGCCGGCTTCGATCCCAAGCGCGGCGTCTTCGCCCTGCCCCAAATCTTCGGCGGTCCCTTCGTCTCGATTCGTACGCACGAGCAGTATCTGCCGCGACACCTTTGGCTCCTGCAGAAAGAGTCAGTTCATTGTTCAGTGTGTGCTTCCCCCAAGGCAGAACTTAAATCGGTGCTCCCAGGTTCTTCTATTCGATTCGGCGCGAGGTCTGGCAGGACAAGCGGCTGCTCGAGATCGTCAAAGCAGCGCGAATCTTCAATCCGCGCTGCGAGGGCCTCGTCGACACCGAGTCCATACAGAGGTGGCAGGACGAGTACTACGGTCTCGTCTGGAGGTCGGTTCCTCCTTTATTTTGGCAACTAATCGCTCAAAATGGAGTTCAGTTGGTTGCATGACGTGCGCCATCAAGCACACTGGCACACAGACAATTGAAATAATCGGGTGCGCTCTTTCTCAGGTACCTGCGCAGCGTGTGCGCGTCCCGAGCCGAGGCGGAGTCGGCGTACGGGCACGTCATGAGCAAGATGTACGAGCTGACGCGCATGAACGACGTTGCCAAGTCGGTCTTTCTCAGCCTGGTATCGTCAACTCTTTTTTTGTCGCGTGTGTACCCTCATCGACGCCAGCTCGTGCTCGTTCAGCCGCCAGAGGAGGTGCAGCCGTTCTTTGAGAACGTCTACTCCATTGAGAGAATGATGGCGCACGCGCAGTGCAGCTGAACTGACTCTGCTGACCAAATTACACTCCTCAGACCCGTCGATCGGCACTGGGCCGCTCTCAAATGTGATTTGTTCGCTTCGTGGCGCTACTGCGGGTACCCCGTCGGTCGCCTACATACAGATACAATATATAGGTAGTCGGGAATATGGTACAGAGTCACGCTGTCAAACGTCGACTGGTCCTTGCCCGCCTGTCCTGCCACCACCGACCTCAGCCCACGGCCACACATCCCACAAACTGCGGCGGGAGCGTATCGCTCTGTAGAAATGTATAGAAAGGTATCGAATATTCCCCTTCCGTACTGCGTGCGCCAGTTTCACCTTCTATCGGCTGCTCTTTCCTTGTGACGGTGCGGGCGAGTGCGCCTCTTGTTGTGTCGGGTGGGTGACGGTAGGGGCCGATAGACTGTATCCTCTGATGTCACGTGGTTCACTCGTGGTTCACTTGGAGTGGAAAGGAAATCGACAACAAAGAAACAACCGCGCCCTCGGATGAAGCTAGCACATTACGCCATTTGTGACCACTCGCATTAGTCAAATAATATTACCTCCCCCACGTTCATCTTCTACAGTCTACGATGACGAAAAACTACCTATGTACTTACATAGCGCTATTTACACAGTACATATGGTTGTCGACCAAGACATTACCTACCGATACTAGCCTAGCATGTACATTGGTGAACAAATTAAGGATACGAGAACCAGATGATGAATACCTCGGCTACAACGTTATCTCGGACCTGAGCGTTTGTGTACAGAGCAGCACAACGCAAACCCTGCATTGCGTAAGCCGAGCAAGCAACACGTACACGCCACACACATTTATACATCTGCACGCTCAAACAGGCTTCCCGAATCTCCACCTGCACCGGTGCTCCATTCACTCCGAAGGAATCTCCGAGCGGCGCCGCTTGCCACTGCCAGGTACTGAAGAAAATGTTCACGCGAGAAGAGTTGTGTAATGCATGCGTGTGTGTTGTGTTTCGCGAAAGCCGGGAGCGAGCGCGGGCGCACAGATTCTTGGCCTCGCTTGTGACGGGGGCAATAGATCACCCGGGTGCGTCGAGTAGCGCTACAACAAACGAGACTCAGTCAGCCATGTGACAGCGCCAGGCTGGCGCCGATGGCCGCGAAGTCGTAACCGGTCAGGCGCCGCTGTCTTTCAGGCGCCCCCGCCGCGTCCGTCACGCCGTGTTTTGACACCAAAACCAAACTTCTCGTCTTTTTCTTCTCCCACTCTCTCTCTCTCTCCGCGACAAAGATGGCGCAAGCGACGGCGAATGGAGACCGGCGGAAGAGCGTCATCGACGGCGAACTCGATCCCAACAACTATGAGCAGCTGGTGAGAGGCGCAAATAAAACATTTGAATATCCCGCAATATGGTGTCAGTGCTATTGCTGTGGTACTGCAAAGGACGTCCCACAACAGACAGGACGTCGTCAGTAGTCGGCTCGTCAGCAGCACCTGGCCAATTGAGTGTTTGACGACACGCAGGGCGAAAACAAACGGTAAAATTAGGGACTTGAGAGCAGGAAAGACAATCTGACGCGTCGCTAGTAAAATGTGACGGAGTGAAGAGACGGAAGCAAGGAGACGTCGCTTGCAGGTGGCGTGCGCCGATTACGTGCACGAGCACCTATCGATGGCGTCGGCTCGGCCGCGCGTCGGCGTCATCTGCGGCAGCGGACTGAACCACCTGGCGGACGTGGTGGAGGAGGCGGTGTCGCTCGACTACGACGCCGTGCCCGGCTGGACGGGCACGTCGGTGGAGGGCCACAAGGGCCGACTCGTCTACGGCCGCATCGCGGGCGTGCCCGTCGTCTGTCTGCAGGGCCGCGTGCACATCTACGAGGGCGCGGGCGCGGCGCCAGCCACGCGCGCCGTCCGCCTGCTCTGGCGCCTGGGCGTGCACACGCTGCTGATGACCTCGGCCGTGGGCGCCATCAACGCCCACTACGACAACGGCGACCTGGTGCTCGTCACCGACCACATCTCCATGCCCAACCTCTGCGGATTTGGACCCATGGTCGGCACCAACGACCAACGGTAAACAATGAAAACAATCGCCCCCTACTACAACCCCCCCGCACACTGCGCTGGATAAGCTCGGCGCGCTTCTCTTTCGGACAAATAATCGGTAGTCAGGGAAATCACGAAAATCGGCGTCTAAATCTCCTTTCAGGATCGGGCCGCGATTCTTCAGCATGGTCGACGCGTACGACACGCGTCTGAGGCGCGTCTGCAAGGCGCTGGCCGCCGACAGTCCGGAGATCCACCTGCGCGAGGGCGTGTACGCGCAGTCGTTCGGCACGCAGTTCGAGACGCCTGCCGAGATTCGCATGCTCCGTCTCATGGGCGCCGACGCGATCGGCATGAGCACCGGACACGAGACGGCCGCCGCGCGCCACTGCGGCATGCGCGTCTGCGCGCTCGCGCTCGTCACCAACAAGGCGAGTGCCCACCACTGACAAAAACGCCCTCCCTCTCCCCGCGGTAGTCGGAAGCCATTTATCAACTCCCGCTGAGTTCTTCGAAGCTTTTTCTAACAAATCTAGCTGGAGTGATTGTTTTTTGCATCCTTTCAGTGGTTTTTGACCGCAAAGCACCAAAATTTTCGCTGCTAAGACCAAATTTGGTAAAAAAAGCCCTTGTGTTGAGCCGCTGTTTTGGAGCAAAATTTTCTCATTCTGGAAATCGTTGCTTGTAGGCGATCGACGGCTCGGAGTGTGACGAGCTGGCGGCCGACGCGAACGTCCACAAAGAGGTGCTGGAGCAGGCGGAGCGGAGCGCCAGCGCCGTCGCCGACTTCGTCATCCGTCTGGTCGCAAAAATCGACGAACTTCGACTCGATCAGTAAGTAGCAGCAGCACTCTGGCAAGCCAAGACGCCTTCTCGCACCCCTCAACAGTTTTGATTTCCATGACGATTCGGTAAAAAAAGTACAAGTTTGGCATACTCCGTAGGCGTGTTAGAATGCTATACGTAGTCCGATTGCGTTTACAACAATTCTCGGTTCTTGGCTCGATGATCGCTTCATAATAGCTAGATCGCTACTGTATGAAACGAGTAACCGTTGCGCATTGTATTCTCGCTACTCTCTGAGTCATATCAGGTCACTTAGTGGAATTCAATCGTCTCGTTTTTTTGTGGGGTGTGTGCGCGCCGCATTTTTAGTTCTGTGCAGAGTTGTATCGGATCGACTGGCGCTACGGAAGGGGGGGGGGGGGGTGGGGTAGAGCCGCCCACGCGAGCGACACACAGACATCCGGACGGACACATCGCGCGGCTACCGCTGCCTCGGTGCCGAAAAACTGGAACTCTGTTTGTCCAACTCCTCGTCGAGTAAGAACAAACTTGCGGGCGCGTGGCGATGCGGCGAGCCAGCGGCCGTTTGGAATGGAGCGCGACTAAAATAGAGACTGAGAAGCTCGCGCGCACTCGCAGTCTTCTTTCCACCACTGACTGTCGGAAGGGAGGGATCGGACGCGACGCGACACGAAGACGAGCATGGTCATCAGCAACGGCCAACACCAGGAGTTCGCTTTTCTCTGTCACTTTGCAATGACTGTGTGGTTGTCTCCTTGTACACATGCATGTCTCTGTTCGGATGTGCTGACTTGAATACATGCGTACACTTTGTTGGCTACACGCAGATGCTTTTGTTTTGAACACTCTTTCTTTTTCCTTCGTCTTAGATGGACCGTGCCAAACGAGATCGACCCCGTGGTGCACGGCGACTATCGGGACCTGGAAGCGCACATGACGAGAAACAGCGAGGGCATCCACTTCAAGCCGTTCAACGACACGCCCATCGTCTGCACCCACACCGATACTGTCCCCATTCCTGACAGCGACAAGGTTAAAGTGGAGAGATACGTCTTCCTGTGAGTGAAATTCTACACAGCGTGCGCAACGACGCAAACGCAATAGCCAAACAAGCTATCAAGTCTGGAGTACGATTAAAGGAAGTAAAGTGCTCGACATTAACACCATGCGCTGCTTTCAGATGCAGCGAGAAGCTGCAGTGCTGTGGGCGCGCTTGCTGCGTGCGAGAAGCCTTTGTGGGGATCCCGTGGTGGCTGTGGCTGTTGCTGCTGCTGCTGCTACTGCTGCTGCTTCTCCTCTTCCTGCTACTGGCTTGGTGCATCCTCCGACGCGTCCGAAGAAAAAGTAAGGAAAAAACGCCCTCGCATCAAAGTCGCACTCTCTCGTCTGGCCCTCCTGTCGCAGGTTTCAAGAGCTCGGACCGCAAGTCGGTGGTGGTGCCGACGCCGCCGAAGGTGTCGGTGGCGACGAAGCGCCGGACGTCGCCGGCCACGGAGATCGAGGAGGCCGAGTTCGACTTCGAGCCGGCGCCCAAGGCGGCGCACGCGGCGCCGACGCTCGAGAGGGTCGTGGGCCCGCGAGAGCAGCCCATCCACGAGGCGGTCGTCGACACCCCCGAGCTGAAGCGCGCTGAAGTCGCCTACTATAGGTCGGCAGTGGACCTCGTCGCCGCCTACTGAGTTTCCATTGAGATACAATTAGCTCAAAGAGCGGCCGTATACCTGCAGACCCTACCAAACGAATCTTAGACTTTCTAGCGTGTAGACATCGATCAAACGTTGCGATCGCGGCGGCTGTTCACGGCGCTGCGACTCAGACTATTTATGAATTGCTAGTCTAACCCAAAAACGCGAGTCTTGAACAACTGCTGCTCAACCTTTCTCTGCTCTTTTGCATGAAATAAGACGATGTCGATTTTTTTATTGCTCACGGTGCTTATTGAAAGCCACCTATACTTTGGTGCTGTAACAAAACGCGTATATCTGATCTGACTCGATGCGCAGCTGTTCAAGACACGCGCACACGTGCTAGCCAAGCCAGCCAAAAAGTGCTGTATACCGAGATAGGTGTCCTCATTTGGTGTTCGAGTTGTCTTTGGACTTGCAGGCCGTTCGAGCCGGACCCCATGGAGGAGGCGGTGCTGCCGACGCCGACGCGCCAGACGGCGGACGTGCATGACGTGAACGAGCTCAGTCGGCCGCAATACGCCCAGATCAGCCACATGGCGCGACAGGAGGAGCGCACCGCCGACCGACTTTACCTGCGGCCCGGTTTCGACAACGTCGCGTCCTACTAGTCGCGCCCCAGGAGCAGAGCAGGACACTGACACTAACTATAGTCTCTAGGCAGTCGTTTCTCCATGATCTGTGTACAGTGCGTGGCAGCTGTACTCAAGATGCGTTGTAGACTGCTGGTGAATAGTTCGTCTGGTTTGGCGGCACTGCGAGCGTGTGAGTTGCATGCAAGTCGATTTCGACGAAACCGAAGGGCTGACGGCGACGATCACAACCGCACGACGACGAATTATGTCTCACTGCTTGCTACTAATCAGTGAAGTACAGACGGACACGCACAACGTGGGGCCTAAATGAACACTTCGAACGAAAGTCGTGTCAAGTCGCCGGGGTGTGGCTGCGCCGCTCGCTCTTGTCACCACTACTCGCTCGACTTGATCACGTTGAAGCAGTCGTTGTGCATGAGCCACTCGCCCTTGATCTTCTTCCACACGATGATGAACCTGCACGACACAGACTGCTGGGGGCTCGTAGAGCGAGAGGAAAGGGCGCGAGGACGACGCACGCTCCGGTCTCCTCGGCGCGCCCGCCCTCGAACTCGAGCGAGTACTTGCCACGCTCGAAGGCCCACTCGGCGTCGCCGTTCACCTCCTCGGTGAGGATCTGCACCTTCTTGACGCCGCTCTCCTTGTCCTTCTTGAAGTAGGCTGCGATGCCTGCAGGCGAACGCACGCGCAGAAGTCTTCCCCGAGTCCCTCTGCTTGCCGTTTTCGAGATTATAGAAGCGACGCGCAGGCACGCACGCACCCTGCTGTCCCTTGACGGGCTCGCGGCCGTGCGGCATGAAGTAGCCCTCGGGGTCGTAGAACTTGGAGGCGCCGTCGCAGTCGCCCGTGTTGAACGCCTTCATGAACTGCTCCTCGCGCTTCTTGATCTCCTCCAGCAGGTTGCCTAACGACAGTCGCGCTCAATTCGCTCAATCATGTGATAAATATACACACACTGTCCCGACACAAAGCTAGACTGCTCACCGGCCATGTTGCAGTCTCGTTGTCGCGCAGACGTTGGGGAAACAAGACTGGAGAGTTGCCGAGTGACGTGGACACGCCGCTAAGGTGCTGAATCGGAATTGGCTCCGTGTCGCGGACTGGCCGGTCTGAAAATTGAGCCGTCCGTCAGCTGTCAACCGAAGGGATGGCCGTTTCTCAGCGGCGCCAATTATCGCGCCTGTCCTCAGCAAATATCCCGCTACACGGCCGATTAGTTCCTGAGCCCCGAGCCAATCTTCTCGCGCCCTCTCGCGTTCCGATCCCACTGAGAAGAGAGAGAAAGCCCCTCCTTCGTCGCGGTCGCAACCTAGCCTGTCAGTTGCGTGAATTGCCGAACGGACACATGCGCACGCCTACACGCGCATATCACGTTTATACAACTCAAGAGTACGACGACTGACGGTTCGCGTAGAACCGGCCGTCGCAGTAGCGCGACTGCTTCTAGTGTGGCATTGGCTTCGAGGCATCAAAGCTGTTGGGAGGGCAGCACAATTCGGCAGAGTCCGAGGCAGGGTTTTTCCGCAGCCCCCACCAAGAAGTGAGGAGCACACACATGTCGCATTTGAGTGGCCTTCATCTGCAGAAGGGACAGAAGGGACTCTAGGACCAAGGATTAGCGGGAGTAAAGTCTAAGTTCGGTTCTTCTAGCAACCAATTTCAGTGCTACAAGACGACCTCCATCGGTAAACAAGACAAGAAGCGACCCAAAGCATCGTCTTCAAGCTTTCGGGGCGTCGTCACGGTTGGGTGTTTGAAGGCGGTGGCAACGCGCGGCATGTAGCCAATGTGTGAATGAAGCGGAAACAATATTATTCCGTTACACTGCTGGCGAGGGAATCATGGCAGCACTCAGCCAACGTCGTACTGATCGACGTTTATAAGTACGCAAATCCGAAATACAGTCGATATATGTACGTACGTGCATACGTATTCAATCGTAGTGACACACGTGACGCTCTACAAAAGCAAGATATTGTAGCTTCAAATCACTGGATTTTCCACCGCTAGTCAGTAACTTAGTGTTCTCAACCTCTCCAGGCTGACTCCTCCAGTAGATTGTGTGAGATTGTGTTTCTGTGTTTTCATACACATCGAAACTCGACAGTAGCGCCATTATAAAGAGTGAGCCGTGAGCGACGGTCGAGTTGAGCACAAGTTAGAGCGGCGGCGCTGAAGCCGCATTCGCGCTCAGCCGCAGCCGCAAGTGTGGCTCGCGACCCTCTTCGACGCTTACTTTGACGACTACGACTACGACGTTAGTGTTTCAAGAGTCGAAAGTAGGTTTTTGATTTGAATTTCAGGTCAAATTTATTATTGCCGTACGCGCACTGGACTGACGACGGATTCGACGACGGCTGACAACCGTTTTAGCTCATAAAGGCGGCGTACAGCTGAATCAACCCGGCAAGGCTTGCGGGTCGCTCTCTTTCCCATTCGACAGCAGTAGAGTCTATTACACCGTTCACCAGCGAGAATGCGTGCCTCTGCTTGTGTCGCCATACAGCTCTCGTTGTTGTGCGTCGTGGCAATTGCTCAAAGTCAAAGTAATAACGCACAAGACTCGAGAGCGGAGGAAGCGGTGAGTGATAAGCGGTTTTTGAAGAATTTATGGCTTTGAAACCGTCTTTTTGACTTCGAAATTTTTAGCCGAAGCAGCAGGGCGAATCGTACCAGCCGCCGGCGTCGTTTTGGACGCGCCTTTGGGACAACTCAGTGGGTTGTGGGTTTTTCTGCGAGCTATGGACCGCCACCAAAGAACTTGGGGAATCGATAGCCGACGGCAGCATTCTACTGTTATTCAAGCCTCGGCCAGCACACGACTGAGTCACACCAGAGAACAAATTGAGAATCTGATAAAAATCGTCAAGTGATTTCGACAAAAATCTACCGCGCAAATCTGTACTGTTTACATGTACGTCACGTATGTATCACGTACGTTTTTCGTTAACGTGAGAGTACTTTTGGACGATTATTCAGTGCGCGCTCACCTTTCTTTCACTGAATGCGTGCAGCCTGGATTTATGAATGGGTGCATCCTTAGGGTGCGCATTTATGAATGAATTAGTGAATACAACATTTAGTGCTGCGTCATGCGTGTAGCCAGCCACTTGTGCCCACTTTGGAACTAACAAAAACACTTTTGACGTTGCCAATTTTGAAGTCGCACACGGCCGGAACAATAAAACCTTGGCCGAGTCAGTGCCATTTCGTTGTTCTTTACTTGGGCTAGACTTAGGTGGGGCGCCATTGAGTCCACGCAATGAGAGAGCCGATCCCTTGACCAAGGGAATTAGGGACCTTCACTGGAATGTTCTTTGCCATGATGGAAGAAGTTCAACGCCCCGCACTAGACCACTGACCCGACCCACTCGCGGATCCGCTCAGGCCATGGCAAAAAAAAACAAGGATATGAATCGCTGAGTATCATCATCAGGTCTCGTTGTTTATGTTTCACAAGTCAGTGCTTATTGAGCTATGCCCATTCTTCCTGCTGACTCGGTTCCGTGGAATCACTCTCGACGCTGTGCGACTGTATATGTATGACGTGATGAGCGCAAATCCGCCGCGCGTTTTATACTTCTGTTCGTCGATTACATATCTTCGTGCATGTTGCAAAGGCAAAGAAAGGTACGTATCGTTCCATAGCTTTTGCCTATATACGCATGTCCCCTCGTATGGATCAAGCTCAAAAGGAGAAGCTTTCAGTACAGTATGGCTTTGGGCTGATTCCAGTATTTTCGTCGCGCTCTCGTACGCCACACCCCTCTCGGACGGGGGCTGTGTCATTGGTGCTATTGACTTTTCACGAAAGAAGCTGCTGACGTCGTTCAGCGCTTCTTTCGTCGGATAGGTGCGCAGCTGCTAGTGTTCGCGCAAAATTGTCGGTGCGGCGACGGAGCCATTTTTGGCGCCGATTTGGGGATTGCGAGGAGATTACCCGACACGCTTAATCAGATCAATTCTCATCGCGTTCCTTAGGTGGGTCGTCTTTGCGTGGGAAAAGGCGACGACCGGATGTTTGTCTAGCGCGCCAGCTATATTGTATGTACGTAAGAGACGCGCGTCTTCTGTCTCTTTGTCAGTGCGCAAGCAAACTGTCATCGGTGGGTCGGACGAAAGCGTTGACGCCAGTGGAAATCATGGCCGAGCAGGGAGCGTCGGTGTCGGAGTCGGCGCTGGACGTGGAGAGGCTTCAGCGCTCCTTCGGCGCCCTGCCGCGCTACCAGCTCGCCATCTCGTTCTTCCTCATGCTCTACTGCTCCACCGTCTACGCGCAGCAGACGATCGCCGCGGCATTCGTCGAGCTCACGCCGCCGTTCGACTGTCGACCGACCAGCCAGGCAGCCTCCGCCCCATGCGCTCACTCAATTGCAATCTGCAGCTACAACGACGGTTATAGAGCTTCCAAGACAACGACGCTTTGAACCGCACCTTTGACATGCTTTGCGACGGATCGAACGCGAGTACAAAGTGCGAATTCGATCCGGACTACGGTCAAACCGTAGTTTCCGAGGTTTGCTGATCAGTGGCAGCATGGGAGTACAGGCGCACGCACACTGTCATTTTGCAGTTCCATTTGATCTGCTCCAAAGGGTCGCACGCGCATTTGGGCGCCTCGGTCTTCATGCTGGGTAGGTCCGGCAGTTGCGCGCAGCCGCTACGCGTAAATGCTGCAAGTGTCGGCCGCAGGTGGCCTGCCCAGCACGATCGTGTCGTCGACGCTGACCGACCGATACGGGCGCAAGCTCGTTTTTGTCGTCACGTCCGCGCTGTTTGCCGTGGTGGCGCTACTGACACCGTTTAGTCCAAGCCACACCGCATACGTGGCTCTCCGCTCCGTCGGCGGCTTCCTGTTCATGGTCGGTGCGCTTCGCCCAAAGTCGGTTTTTGGAAAGTGCTGTAAAAGTTGCAGAGCGGCACGAACGCCGGTTGGACGCTGCTCTGCGAGCTGAGTCCGGGCGCGTCGCGCACGATGCTCGCGGTTGCTCCCCAGTTCTTCTGGCTGCTCGGCACCGTCGTCACGGGCGTTCTGGGCGGCCTCGTCTCGGACTGGCGTCTCCTGACGCTCTACAACTCCCTGCCGACGCTCCTCTTCCTCGCCGGCTTCTGGTGGCCGTTCGTCTTCTCTTTCCGCTCGCGTGGACCGACTCGCATTTGCTCCGCTCGCTCAGGTTGGTGCCCGAGAGCCTGCACTGGCTCGTGGCGCGCGGCCGGCTCGAGGAGGCGCTCGTCGAGATCGACAGAATGGCAAAGTACAACGGCAAAAGCGTCGACGTCACCAGCTACTACTCGGCGAAGAAGCCCTCGCAAGCTTCGAAGCGACCGCACCGCACTCTCTGGGACGCGTGTCGCCACCCCACGCTGCTCATTTACGTGTTGACGAGCGCCGCACTACGGTTTGGTTCGTACCGGTTTCGATGTCTTTGAACGTGTCGTAAAGAGTTTCTTCCAGCTTTGGCATCAACGTCATTTACTGGGCGGTCACGCTGTTCAGTACGATCTTGGCTTCAAACAAGATGGTCGGCTTCGCCTTGGCGGCCGCTGTTGAACTGCCCGCCTCTCTGCTTTCTTACGCTCTGCTCCGAATGTGCATTCCTTGCCGCCGTTTCACTTTCAACCCTTCCAATTTGCAATTCGCACGCTAATTCCTTAAGAATGGGCCGACGCCTCGTGAGCGCAGTCAGCTTCGCAACGAGCACAGCTTCACTGTTGGGCATTCTCTTCTTCGCGACAGGAAAAGACCAAGGTGTGTTCCAGCATCCATGTCGTGCTTCGCTGATTGCAGTCTCGTCATCGCCTCCGTTGCAGCAGCAGCGCCCAGCTGGACTGTCACCGCCGCGTAACTCGTCGTCAAGGCCAGTGTGCACATCGCCCTGGGAGTCAGCAACGTGTATCACGTGGAGATGATGCCGACGACCGTCAGGTGGGCTAGACAACGTGGTTTCATTTTTCAGTTTAATATCTGAAAATTGTTTAAGAAATGCAACGCTCGGAGTTGGCTTCTTGGCTGGATTCTTGGGCTCGAGCGTAGCGCCGTACTTTCGTCCAGCGGTGTGTGTGTGTGTGTGTGTGTGTGTGTGTGCGTGCGTGCGTGCGTGCGTGCGTGCGTGCGTGCGTGCGTGCGTGCGTGCGTGCGTGCGTGCGTGCGTGCGTGCGTGCGTGCGTGCGTGCGTGCGTGCGTGCGTGCGTGCGTGCGTGCGTGCGTGCGTGCGTATGTGTATGCGTCTAGCGCCTGTGGTGGATCACCGTAGACGCGCTCGGCCTTTAGGTAGCCTCTCGGGAGCGCCTGCCGTTCGCCGTCTTGACCGCGGTGAGCCTGGCGTGTGCCTCTCTGAGCGTTCTCCTGCCCGAGACGCGCGGCACGGCACTGCCGGACGACATCGAGGACGTGGCGCCAGCCTGCTGGAGCCGCTGCCGCCAGCGGCCGCGCACAAGCGCCCACTCGCGCCGCCGCACTTCGGTCGTCGCCAGTGCGCCGTCCTCTGGTGTCGGCGCCAGATATTGAGGGGAGGGGGGTAATTGTCGGGGAATCGTCTAGAGACAAAAAAAATAATAAATAAAGTTTACATAAAAATGGGGGATCGGCGTCTGCTTCTTCCACCCCTACCGCCGCCACTGGGGAACCGACCGGAACCCCTCCCTCCTCGACCCTCCTCCTCGGTCTAGTCAATCAAATTCAAACACTAGGCCTCTTTGCTTTGCTCAATCAAAACTCAAATTGAAATCTGTACCCGGTGTATGCTATTTCTTGTACCTGTACTCAAGTTCGACTGATCTTTTGCGCTGCTGTTGTATGCAACGCGCAGGCACCATAAAGGTGATTTTCAATAGTTTTGAATCTCAACGCAGAGCAGGCGGTTGGACAAAGCAGCTAGAAGAGAGGACGAGTTCAGCTGAAAAACAAACAACGGCTGAAATTTTATACGCGAAACAAACACAGTAAAGTGCGCATTACGGTACTTACACGTTCGACCACTCGCACCCGTCCGGACGCCGACAGACAGGCTCTCCCCCCTCCCGCCAAGCGTGCACGTCTACACGTCTATACATACGTTGTGCAACTGATTCGGCAGCCGCTTTCGCCCGACGGCTCGCAAAAATTCGCGAGTTGTGTTACGTGTTGATTGCGATCGCCGAAGAATGGGGGTTAATCTTCAATTTGCATACTGATTTCATTCAAAATGTGCGCAATGCGGTAAGCAAGCACTACCGCAGTTACTAATGAGAGTTGGCGAAGTTTCTCAGAAAAGCAACAGCTCTTAATCTGAAGCGTGGTGTGGTGCAGCATGTCCACTTAGTATTCTAGCGCACTGCTCAAAATATTGAGTGCACATGCTGGCTGGAATCCCGCGCCGAGAGTGTCAGCCATAATGGGTTAAACGCAGAAGCAATTTACCTTGGCTTTGTGTCTGTGCCGCCGTTTCATGACACGCGATCCTATCCCATTGCGAAATACCTTATACCTAGTCCGCTTAGCGCGTCTTTTAAAGATGATTAGTTGCACTTGCATGTGCACTTGCACTTGATTAAGAGGACGTTGACGCAAGAGTGGAACGCGAAGGCAAAATTGGATTCTCAAATGAGGTCGCATTCTCCGGCGAAGCTTGACCAGAGCCCTCTTGCTGTATTCACAAACGGTTGAATTGAAATTATTGGGTATCGGGTTTCGGGTAGCATCACAATGCTCGAATGGGTTGAAAGAGCCGTGGAGATTGGCATGCTGCTGTTGTCGGTTCCTTCGTTCATCCTCTACGTTCTGTTCATCTGGATCGTGCTGAGCCACCACAAGCAGCAGCCGTTCGACAACGCCTTCTTTCGGCTCTCCGTCTTTCTGGGAGTCTCCGACTGCCTGCAGATCGTTCTCAGTGTGTGGCGCGTATGGCCGAGAGTGTTCACGTGGTTGGCGGCCAATGTGCGCGTCGGTCTTGTACTGGACGTCTGGATTATGCTGTCTCTCTTCGTCGGCATGTGCCAAGTGCTGTCCGTGACGCTCATCTCGGTCAACAGACTCGTCGCCGTCGTACGTCCCATGAAAGCGAACAAGGCGGGAACTTTTCACTTTATTACTGTTTTCTTACACCAACCACCACCCAGCCACAAAGCCGTAAGCAATCACAAATTTCTGGCCGAAGCCTTGGAGCCGCCCGACACCGAAGCAATGAGAGCGTTCATCGCTTGCCCAGGGGGATTATAGTAACTCAGTGACGGTGTTGGGGGTTGAAGCACAGACTACAAGCTCGCCGATACGACGCTTTACTACCACTGACGTACACCAAGTGCGCGTTCTATGAAAGTCGTACCCTTACAGATTTTCAACGGCAGAAACACGGTGCTATCGTTGCTGCTCATTCTCGTCGTCAACAGCGGCAGCTGCGTGCCTTTCTTGGGCACCGCAGTCTACAACGAGACGGCCGGGGTGTTCACACTAAACATGGCAAAATGGGTACGGTTTTCATTACTGTAAGAGCGCAAGTTTGACCTTGGCCAGTCTCTTAGGCGATGGGCAACGCGGTTCTGTTTGCGACGTTCATGGTGTGCGCAACCGTTTGCTGCGTCTGCTACACCGTCACTCTTCTCATAATTGTGTCGCAGAAGCGGAAGGCCGGTGTCGCGGTATAAGTCATCCCCAGGCTAACTCATCCGCCCGGTTAACTTATTCCGGAATAAGTCATCCGGGCGGATGACTTATTCCCCAAAACGTGCAGGCTATGTCATCCCCCCAGCGGGCCAATTAATCCCCCCAGGTGGATGAAGTTGCATTAGGCGATGGGTGACGCGTGTTTAGTTGGCATCAACGCAAATGCAACAGCAGTGGTGGGGCTTGATTAGATGACACTTAATCAGATGTAAACACAGAAAAGGTCGTATGCAATTTAATTTAGCCTAATTCGTGCGGCATCTGGGTATATCTGGCTATGAGCAATATTAGTCCAAACTAGCGCGCTCGCGCGCGCCTTTGGCGCGCGCTCACGCGCTAGGTCGCTCGCCGCTTCGCGGCTCGCGACGCTAGCAAGCTCGGCGCTGCGCGCCTCGCCTCCTTTGGGCTCGCCGCTTCGCGGCTCGCCCCTAGTGAAAAGCGCAAGTCGTGTGCCAGTACATATGCCACAGTGTGTGTCAGTGAGAAGCATCTCTGTGTGGGTGCTGGGTGTGAGCTTGTGTGCAGTGGTGTTCACACAGAAGGCGTTGGGCAGTAAGTCACTGACCATCTTCATCATGGTCTTTTAGTGGCTCTCGACCATGCCATGTGTGTGCGTGCGTGCGTGCCTCAGAGTCCCGCTCGACTGTTTTCTAACAATTTGGCGCTGGCGCACTCTGACCAGTACATGGTCTTCAACTGACTGGGTGTTGAAGTCGATCACAACCTTGGACTTCGCCAAATCAGATCGGTCCTGCACTAAGTCCATGCATACCCTTTGGTACACTGGGACTATTGCGCCACCATTCTCACCAGTTTCCATTGACCCAGTGTTGAGAAATAGATTTTTGTTACTTAAATTCACTTTTCAAAAATTTATTTTTCTCTTTTCATAGGGAAGTACCTACAGCAGGGCCACCGAGGGCAATTGCACGTCACCTGGAGGGGACCATCACAGTGCCATTAGCCATCAGCCATCATACCTGGCACATCAGCCGTTTTACTTTGCGTTCAGCAGATTTATACTTCAATGCAGCCAAATTTCCTGAGCAAATGTGCACTTATTGCACTTAGCAAACTTACTTAGCAAACAATTCGATGCATTGCGCAACCCATCGGAAGTCTGTCTCTGCAAGCGGAACGTCCTCATGACTTTTAAAATAGGGGGATACATTGGCCCGGCTGGGGGATAAGTTATTCCGGACAAATGGTGGAATAAGTCATCCGGGGGATGACTTATTCTGGGGGATGACTTATTTCGTGACACCGGCGGCCTAGAGAATTTCTCCGAAGTGAAACTTGTCCTTTGCGGCGCCCTGACCGCCTGCATTCTCCTTCTGATGGCCGGCTTCTTCGTGCACACAGCGGTTGCCGGCTACCCTGTCGGCAATCAGTGGACTAGCGTCGTCATCAGATCCACGTAGGGCGCACAAAATCAATTGTTGCTAATTTCAGGCTTGCGTTTGTGCATTATCTTGTTTTTACATTTGCATTTGCATATCAAAAACGGTGCAATTTTGACGTTCAAAATATACCAGTTGCAACTACATATAGGTCTTACCCACGCGCAGCTTATCACTGCCGGGTCCGGAACTTACGTCCCCTCTGCTCGCGTGCGGCCCTTTTCTCAAAAAAATTGCTTGTGAGTAACTTGCCATATAAAAGGTGACAGGAATGTTTATAGCTTATTACCTACAATGCGAATGCGTTGCTCAGTTTATAGAAAGTTGGAAACCATCAATCACTACCTCTAAACATTAAGCGGTACATCACTGTTTGCCGTCTAAGAACAACATTTATCACCGTTGAATCTGTGTTCACCATTCAATCTGCGTGTTCGCTATTCTCTTCATCCTCCTCCTCTTCGTCGTCGTCGTCGTCACTACTGCTTTCCTGTTGGCCGGCTGGCCGCCGCTTCTTGCCGAAGAGGTAGAAGGCGCGGCGACTGTGCCGCAAGAGAGCGGCGCGGCTCCTCTTCCGTTCCGGCGTCCACGATGCGCTTCGGCAAGCAGTCCTTCAACCGCTGCAGCCGCTCCTCCAACCGGACGTACTTGCGCTTCTTCCTCCTTCACTACGGCTTGACTTGTATCTCTGAAGGACGCAAATTGTATTGTATTTTTGTCCACAGGAGTACTCTGGGGGCGGGGGACCCTATTGGAGGATTTATGGTTTGAGCCTAAGCCTAAGCCTAAGCCTGGGCTAAGCACTGTCTGAGCCTAAGCCTATGCAAGGTCTAGGCTTAAGCCTAAGCGCGACCTAACACTAAGCCTAAGCAACGCCTAGGCCTGAATTAGCGTCATTTTCTACAGAATCACTCACGCTTTTCTACAGTATTTCACGACAGGATTAGGATCCCGTCACAATACGGTATTGACGTATCGTTCTCACAACGCAGATGAGCGAAATTGCGTGTCTAGATCTAACTACGCCTACAATAGTCCCCGTCGTCAATTACGTCTATACATAGTACTAGTCATGCACCTACATGTAATTATGTAGCTATTTCAATTCGCAATTAGTCCGTTTCTGATTCAGGCGTCTCGTCGTGTCCGCGCTGTTCCAGTGGATGAACCCGTACCTGCTGATGCTATTGTCCAAGCCCACGCGACGCGCCTATCTAGGTCTCTTCAGCAAGTGCTCTCGCAATCCGAAAGCGATGAGCTCCGTCAGTAAAGTGAACGTTGCCTCCAAACGATCGACGTGGTGATCAATGAATTAGAAGATTTCGTCGAAGACTGAAGACAGCAGGATTTTCTGACAGGGGGGGGGGCAAGGTTAGATTAATTTGAGAAAAGTTTATTGGAGAACTACACCCTTTCTATTTCATCGCAGGCGTCTTTTCGCACGCTTTGCAATAGTATAAACAGTCAATGCGTGATAAGCGCATTTTTTTGTTGCATTTCTGCGGTGTTTAGGAGGAAACGCCTAATTGAGGGGCAAAGTTTTAAAATCGCACCGCAACATTTTTGATGACAACTGCCGCATCCCTTAGAATTTCGAGGAATTTTGTGTAGAGCTATTTTGATGCACTTTATCAGTCGCCTCAGCCGCGCGCTCAGCAGCGGAACTTGATCTCGGCAAAGGCGGGCAATGCAGCTGTGCAATGATTATGACGTGCGCCTCCCACACAGCGCTGGCCTCGCTACCGCGACGCCGAGCAGCGCATCTGACATTCACGCCTAGCTACCAATGAAGCTTTCAAGCCTCGGCGGCAGGCGCTAGTACTGCCGTCACCAAGCCAGAAACAGCAAACACGACGAACAAGCGGAACAATACAGGTAGCCGAATTGGGCAACATCGAAGCCGCTGCGGCCGCCGAAAATTAAGTTTAGTACATGCATGCATTGTACATAGTAAATCCATTTGCAAGCCCAACAACACTTGCGATTCGGCATGTCCGGTCTGCGATTGAGTGCCATGCAGCGGAACGAGTTCCCCCAGTGCGTTTCACATCAACAAACTGTCCCGCGGTCCCACCATGTATAAATAACGACTGCGTTATTTTTTAGCGCGATGAGATCAGTTTGCGTCTACAGGTACAAGATTTTTTTCCACGTTATTTGATTTCAGTCCAGAATCCGGTTCGTCACTCGCCCAATAAGCCCATCAAGCCCATTTTGTACGCGACGTTACACGACTACAGCACAGGACCAATGTCTTCGTTGAAGCACGTTTCAGCATCATCTGTGCTTTATTCTCGTCAGAAGAGTTTGAAACAAACCAAGAGAATGGATGGCGCAGCGTTTGCCGTTTGCGCCGTCAGAACGCCTTACACAGACACAGCAGCCCAGAAGGCGCCTAGCGCGATCGCGATCACAACGCTGATCTTAGTATACGCGTAATTCGCCGCTGCTGCGTTGCAGTAGTCTTTGTCTCTACAACAACAGACGTGAACATCGCACTCGGGCTCGACAAGATCGTGGCAGCCGTCCTTCAAGTTCTTGCAGTACTCATCGCAGCCAGTGTGTGTATACTGCAATACCGATTTGCATATACTGCAATACAAATTGAAGTCCTCAGAATCAGGAAACAATTGGGGCTAGGGCAAAGTGGTTTTGAGGGGGGGGGGGCACCCCGTGTAACAGGGTCTGGCCGAGTTGGAGGATTGGCTGAATGAACTTTCTTTTAGGGATGGGTGGAGGGGATCCCCTCCTGGAGCCAAAAGTGGGGGTTGATGTGGTTACATGTGTGCTATAACTAGGAGTTGGACCGGGGGGAGTTCGAGCACTTCCTGGGGGGGGGGGGGGGTGATGTGAAAACTGGAAAAGGGAAGCTGGCGTAGAAAATACACTGTAAAACCCTAAAATAAATGGTATTTAGTCAAGATACACTGTAAATAACCCAATGTACTTTCGGTCGACTTTTGCTCAAAAATACAGTACAAAACGCATTGCAAATTACCGTACAAATTTCTGGGGTTTGGGTGGGTTTTCACACAAACCTGAAGGGGAAAAGGCTCGGGTCAAACCCAGCACCTGGGGGGAGGGACCCGCCCCCAGTTACAGGCATGGTTGATAGATGTCCAGAATGAAAACCTTTTTACCAAAAATGGAGAAAAATTGGTACTTTGTTCTCAAAACAGTGCGCACATACGTCGGTACACTCTAACACACTCTCACACAATCTCATATACACATACCTATACATACATAACATACACGTACGCGACCTTACATGCACCCACACATAGAAAAATTTGCCGTTTAGAAAATGGTCCATTTAGGGAGAGGGTGTAATTATAGAGAGGGTGGGGCTAATATACTCAAAGTGGTCTTGAGAGTGTGTATAATTATAAGGGGGGGGGGAGGGGCTAATTATAGGGTTTACGTGATATTAATTTAGTTATTTCTATTACATGTAAAACGTTGCTATCATTTACCATCTGACGCCCTTTCTTTATGTCCAGACTTCGCCACTTATTGGTTTGTTTGCGGCAAGCGTGTTTTGCTTCACAGGGCCCGAAATGCCCATGGCACGTCACTGAAAGGTAGAACGGTCCTCTTTCCCATTTTTACGAAATCGCTTTATGACTGCACGCGGTCTCACACGCGTTCGATAGAGAAGGACGAAGCAAGATCAATGCGATGGCGACCATGTGAATTCTCCAAGCCATGCTGCTCCGAATGCCAAGCACCTGGAACCTGAGTTGTTCAATTCTCTACAACTTCAACCTATACAAAAGAAAACGTGACAGCACGAGTGGTGATGAAATCGAAAGAGAATATGCTCAACATACACACTTGAGCATACTGTAAAGCCCACTAGTTAGCACCCCCTCAGAATTAGAACGCCCCCCTGATTTCAAACTTTTTTCTCATTCAATCAGTACCTATATTCCTCCTCTGTGTGTGGGCGAGAGTGCAGTGTGCGGACAAACGAAACAGGGTTGCGCGTATGCATGTATGTAAACAAGCTTCACTTAGTGCGTTGACTGGTCTGCTGCGACAATAACCTCTTCCACATGGACACATTTAAAAAATTGTCAGCCTCACGGTAACTCCCCTCCCTTGCAATTTGCCCTGGGGCTACTGAGACGGTTTCGTACACGTATACAACCACCTGCAATCGTCTAACCAGCGCAGCCGTACGAAACAAAACGATTGAAGTGCCCAGTTTTAGTTGTGCAGAAACCGCTTGCTGCGGGGCGACCTGCTCACTGATGTACGCACATTGAAAAACTATTGAATTGTAAATCAGTTTCTAAGCTGCGCCGCTCCGAATTTCGAAGTTCTTTCTATTTGTTAAGATCTTTTATCCACGGAGTTCTAGAATAAAAAATACACCTACATGTAGATCACACTATCATGCTGCCATTTCAATTATCAACTCGTTCTCACCAAAGCAAAGAACGCACGCTCAATTCTCCTCGATGAAACAACGAGAGTGTGTGTGTAACGTGCGGGGAACGCGAGTGGCAGTACAAGCTGATCACGTACAAGTACAGGCACCCGGAGGGCAAAGACAACAACGAGTTCCACAAGAGGGTGTTTGTGTTGGAGAAAAGAAGTGGCAACGGCGTCGGAGCCGAACAATTGCTCGCTCTGATTTCGTACAGGTCATTTATTCTAAGCTGGACCAAACATGAATTTCTGGCTAAAAGTCTGAGTAATATAGTTCACCACCAGCAAGAGTTTTTTGCACACCGTAACGAGCGCACGCTAGATGTAAGGTGAGTGTGCGCAGCATCTAGAGTACTTGTGGTAATGTCACCGAAGAACACAATTTTCAATAGAAAGAAAGGGGGGGGGGAAGTAACTGACCCGCGTAACAGTAATGTTTTCACTGGGTTCTAGCGGCGGCGCCCGAAGACCTCGTGCTGGTCCACCGGGAGCGGTACGCGTATTGGCAGCAGAACGAGCAGCGCTACTCGACGGCCATGCGAGACATGGTCATCCACTGTAGATATAGCTGCGTCGTGACTCGCTACCCCTATTTCCACAACAAATTTGTCGACGACTCCAACACTGAGGGCAAGTTGTCGTTGGGCCACCGCGAGAAACTGGATCGCGCCTTTGGTGTGTATTTGTAGTCAGTGGCGGATCCAGAAAAAAATTTTGGAGGGGGGAAGGATTTTGCAGAAGGGAGGACCCTGTTGAACTTTTTGGATGTTGAGACATTTTGGCAGTGATTTGGGCACCTAATCGGTCCATTTTTGACGATTTACAAATATAAACGGCGCCGCAGGCGAAATTTTTGCTGTTTTCGACCATCTACAAGCAATTTTATGCTGAAAACTAAGCCCACTAGGGGCGTTTCTTCTCCCACCGCCTATCCCTTTCCCCTCTTTTCCCCCCTAGATTTCCGATTTCGGGAGGGGGAATTCCCCCTTTCCCCCACCCCTGGATCCGCTAGTGTTTGTAGTACAGTTTAAAATCGCGGTCGCGAGAGTAGGCTGTAAAACGTTATGATGTCGTCGTCGTCGTCTTGTCTGTCGTCGTCTTGACTGTCGTCGAATTTGTCCGGTGCTAAAACGAGTCTGTGCTGAATGTCGTGTCGGCACGAGTCATGCACTGCAATGAAGCAAACGATATACTAGAATGCACGCACGAATCATGGTGCATAGCATACTGCCCCCCAATGCGCACGAAGTCGGTGAAGTATACAGGGTTTTTCTTTTAGAGTGCCACATTTTAATTTTGAATGACTCGTGCAAACGACAAGCTAATGACCTAAAATTTGGGGATAATATTTACGTCCAGCTAATTCGGTGTACACGTCCATCTAAAATGCGTGACACGTCCATCTAATTTTGAATTTACGTCCATCTAACTCCTCCAACATCGACAATGTAAATGTGCATGATTGTTCATTTCCGAATTCGGTATTTGCCATGTCGCGTTTTTTTTGCCCAAATTTAGTTTCTGCTGCGTTCGGAAGTACCGTTTATGTCGCGTTTAAAATTTTTTTTGGTGCTGAAACGTTGCCAAACTGTCGCAAAAACGAAGCATCGGTGAAACCAAACCCTAAACGCCAGAAACCGTGCAGCGGCACAGTTTATGCTGTGTTTACATTAAACCGGACAGCCTAAAAAATAAACGCATACAAAACAAAGCAAGATCTGAACAGCGCTGTTTCAGTGAATGTTCTGCGACGTTTTTTTTCGATTTTGCAGAAATGCGTAAACATCACCAAAACGAAGCTGTACGGTTTCCGTCGTGTTGAAGGGCCCACAAAAACGCCACACAACAACAGCATAAATAAAGCAAAAAATCGCTCATTTCATTCTTCAGCAGAACAACAACTGAAACTACACGTGAACATTATACACGACAGAAACGCAACTGTACATCAATGCACCAATTAAGTTGTTACACCTACGACAGAAACAGAGTGAGACATGTGCCATTTGAGGTAGCAATTGGTGGAGCAGAGGGGCATCTCACACATCACACAGTGCATCCTAGTCTGCCTTGGTGAAGTGTGTAGTCGTGCGACATTTTTCTTCCCAGAGCAGCCACAGAGACGGCGTATTGGTTTTTTTCTTTGCGTATCATTCTTCATCTTTTCATGAAAGTGCCCAGTTTCAAGTAAACTGCGCACGGTGACCTCTTCAGTATTTAGTAAAACATGCAGTCTTGGTGTAGACGTCTGAATACAAGCAAAAACTGCGTCAGTGTATCGTTTGTGTACAGGTTACGCATGGCGTATGAACAACAGACTTTTTTAAGCAGAGCAGCTTTGTACAGCTGCTCCATCAAAGCCAGTTTGAACTTGGACATGGAGTATTCCTTCAATTCCTTTTTGCTCCCCATCAAATGCTTTTTGATGCAGAATGAGTTGAGGAAACAAAGTTCGAGGATGTGGTCGAAAAACTTTTTCGTCCACTTCATCCTTCGAGTTGGTCGGCGTATGTGGTCCATCAGCTGGTCACCTTGGTCCACATAGAACCTGTTGCAAAAGTCTGGTTTAAGCACTGTTATTGTGCAGCCTTAAACAAAACATAAACCATACATGTGTTGGCTGTACAACTTGTACAGAAGTGGCTGTGCAACACACTTCACAGAAAACTTTCTTGTTCCCTTCTCAACGCTTTTGCGTCTGCATTCTCCAATGGCATTTGTCACATGAGGCAGAGTGCTAAGGAGAACGCAGTGCTTGCTGTCTAACCAATTGGTAATAGTCAGATTGGCTTGGTTAGCAAAGGCAAAAACACTGTCTCCTTTCTCGAATTTAATTCCTTTGTACTGAAACAGAGCAGTGTCAGGTCAGGGTTTTTACTTCAGAAACGAGACAAAAACACAACAAAAACCTGTGATTTTTTTGTCACTAGCAGACTTTGAGGCAAGAAGGAACGCGCCTTCCTCAGCGTTCCAACTGCATCTGTACCTCTCGCTTGAAGGGCGACAAAGGTCATGACATCTGTGTAGTAATTGTCAACGAAAAGCTGCAATTGTATTGACAAACTTGCTTACTTTACGTCCAACTGACCACTACAAATAACTGAACATAAACTGTGCAAATACAAAAAACATGATACAAATAACTGAACATAAACCGTGCAAAACAAGAAACAGAGAAACGTACGATTCGACCCTGGTCACCATATGAGAAGTCAATATCTCCAAGGTTGTTGTCTTGCAACTCCTCTCCAAAAATAAGCTCCCACACCTTTGCAAAAATTTTGCCTTTCGGGTCAGTTCTCATCGGCCGCACATTGTGCATGATTGACCTGGTTGTATGGAAGAACAAGTGTACAGGGGGAGAACATGCAAAAAGGCAACTGCAACCTGTTAACATAGCCTCCTTCACTAGACAGCTCATACGTCTTGATTCCGTAGCGTTTACTACCGGGCTTTCCAGGGTTGTGAGTGCGAAAGGGGTGGCGAGCTTTGCATGCCACAACATTTTCATCAATGGCTATGCATTGTGATGGGACGTAATTTTTGTGAGCTCCAATGTTGAACGCCTTCTCCAAAGGTTCAACTTTGTAGTTTCGGTTGTAGTTTGGTGACGTTGGAACTGACTGATTCGATGTCGACACAATATCGGGATCGTAGAATCTCATAAACCGTTCCATTCTTTGGAATTGCTGGTATGGAATCGTGTCAATGACCACCTCATTTTTCATGTACTTGTTGTACCAGTGCCAGCGACGCTGCAAATTAAGGTGTCAGTTTCATTGACCGTGTTTGCTGTGTTCGTGTTGCATTTAACTGTACTGAGTTCAACAACACTAAAACACAGCAAAAACTTGCATCAATGCAATGGCACAGGGACATCATCAGATTCGTTGCGACATACGCAGCTATGTCATGCCGGTCAAAAGGTTCAATGTCACTTGCCATGCACTGCATGGCATACTTGTTGCTATGCGTCAGCCAAACTGCCAACACATACTGTGCCACTGAACAAAAAATAGTAATTTCAGGACAATCCACGTCAAACAAGGCAGGTCCAGGAGTTGGGCCAGTGTACGCATTCGGAGGCTAAAACACTGCACAAACGTAACGGGTGCGAAGTTACACCAACAAAAGTAAAAACCTTTAGTTTTGGCTCCAAATCAGTCCAACTGAAACCATCACGGACAGGTGTGACACCATCAACGTGAACTCTGTTTCGTTTCATTGCATCGGTCCACTTGTTTGGAGCATTTGAGTAATCTAACACAACAACCGTGTTGGAACCTGAGGTAGATGCCAGGCTTAGTGGCGGTTTCTGGCGATTTTCATTATCATTCCTAACTGGAAGCAAGCGCTTCCTCGTCGCCCCTAGGGAGGCAGCTTATTGGTCAATTTTCGGTAGTACTTAAACTATACAACTCACACACTTTTTGGGGGCTCTTCAACCTCTGCATTCGACGAGCTGGCAACACTGCCACCAGAAGAGTCAGACAGTTCACTCTCCTGATAGTCAGACCCACTGGAAATCGCATCGTCCATAAAGTCCAGTTTTAGAGGCGTTTGTAAGACGCACGGTTTCACATGCCCTGCTGTACCTTGCAAACATCGTCAGAACGGGCACAGTTGTGAGGTATGCAAAAACAGGCAGCATAAGCAAGTGAAATGTTCTCATCGACGTCTATTTCAAGCGCGAACAAAAAGGACCCAAACGAGAAAAAAACGCAACTGAAACGACAACGCACAAGACAAGGAATGCTTAATCAAAATCAAAAGTTGTGGTCGCATGTGGACGGACGTCGCACAGTCAAGGGGCAAGGGGCGAGGGCGGGGCGAGGGGCGCAGGGCCACGACGAGAACGCTGCAGTTCAGGCGTGCTGGTAGACCTCTGCCTGGAGCATGTGGCCCAACTCGTTCGTGACCTGTAATTATTAAACGCGTTTGAAACTGCACAAAACACATCACATTTTCAGCTCAAGTTGGCCGTACTCTCTGTCGTAGCTTCTGGCGCACAAAGCTTGATGTCAAATTCGCCTTCGTCTCGCAGAAGTCGACGACAGCGTCGATGATTGCAGTCGCGTTTTTCACCTTGTGCCCCTTGTACACCTTCTTCACGAACCGCGCCACCTTTTCAGGCCCAACCTGTTGTGATGATGCACAACACTTTCAAGAATATGATTGGTTTTTGTTACGTTTTTGACACAAACTGAAACTAAGCAGAAACAGACCCTGTCTTCCTCATTTTCGGTGTCATTTCCGCTCCAGTCACCGTCCGTCAGGATGTCGATAGGGGACTCTGGGGACACCCGCAGAATGCCGTCCATCACCCTCGGCGCGCCCTCGGCCGATGGGTCGCCATCGGAGCCGTTGTCCTGACTGGGCGTACTGTACACTTCTGGGGGCGTCAGCTCGTCTTTGGGTGGCGGCGTAGTCGGAGGCGTCTTCGACCGGCGCGCAGATGAGGCGTCGACCTGGGCTTGTCTGCGAAGAGGCCGCTCCATGACAGTGCCAGCATCGTCTTCATCCTCGCTGGAGCGTCTGATGTACGCCCGTTTCCGCTGGCGCTGGGACGGTTTCTGGGCGCCACTCTTTGGCTTCGATTTTCTCGTCCTAGGCAACGCGTACTGCTAGCTAGTGTTTTTAGGCAGTCAATGCTTCAACGTTTACTTCTTAGGGGGTCCGTTCGACAGGCATCCAAGGGAGCCAAACAGGTGAGCCAACAGTTGCTCATTGCTTTTGACTAACCTAGAAAAAGAAAAACCAGCCACTAAATTCAGCGCCTACATGTAGGCGCGTACTACTCACGCTTAAATGCAACTGAAACTGGGACATGCTTAAACTGTTCACGAACCGTTCTTTTTCCGCCACGGCAGAAAGGTCTGGCTGAGCGTCTTCTTTGTCTCGCTCGCCACTGGCGTCGTCTTTCTTGTCGCTCGCCGAAGGGACTTTCACCGCGGTCCGCCGGCTACTGGCGTTTGACTTCTTGAATCGCGAGTGGGCCGCCGACGTACGCGCCGAAGTAGACGAGGCCGATGCACGTGCCAAGCTGGTCGGAGAACGGGGCGACCTGAGAGGAGACTTGACCTTCTCCTCCGTCTTCGCCTTCTTTTTGCGACCCTCTGAACGGTTTTCACTTACAAAGTGCACAAATGTTCTGTTTCAGTTGTGTTTAAACATCCTTGCCTTTCTTTTCCTTTTGATCGATCGCCGACGCCGACGCAGTTTTGGGGCAGCTGTCCTCTTGGGATTCTGCCAATTTGCGTCGCTTGCGGGGCGGCAGATCTTCTCCGCGGCTGCGCACCAGACATGCTCGGCTCGTCAGGTTGATCCCTGCCAACGTTTTAGTTAAACAATGCCACTTAAACAACGCTCATCAGCGAGTAACACCTGTGTCGCTGTAGTTGTCCAAGTTTAGCGACTTGAGAGTCATGGAGCCCCTTTTAATGTGCATGTACGACTGGTCCCGTTCATCGTGCTCTGCGAGGCGCTTCTCGGTGTGCTCCAGCTGGTGGAAGGATCGCAGAACGCGCAGAATGACAGCTTGCGCAGTGTCCTGCAATGATGCGTCAGTTCAACAAACGCAACAAAAATGCAACTCCGATTTTGCATTGCACCACTAAGCAAAATACTGCAGAAACTGCACAAAAACAAACTTCGGAGTATTTATCTTTGTTGAACAGATCGGCTTCGATGACCGCTGCTGTCAACGCCTGCTTCAGAAGCGACGGTTGACGCGCAAGCAATTCCTTGGCCGTGAACGGCACAAGAGTCGAGCTTTGAGGCACGCCCAAAGGCTTCGGCTGGCCGTCCCCACTGCTGGTGTCGTAGAAGGCGTCCTTGTCAGCTGCGTGAAACAGTGCAGTGTTAGACACACAACCGCGGTGCCATCATACAGAATAAGGTGTCACCTCCAAGCATGGACCACGTCATTCTCGCGACGTCACGCAGCCAAGCGCACAGCGTCATGATTCTGAAGGCTACGGTCGAGATGCGCGAATGGAACTGGGTGCTCAGTTCAAAGCCGTCGGGTTTCCCAGCCGCCAACCATCGGCGGTACCTGAAACGCAACAAAAACAGCACGTAGTGTCCTGTGTGGGCAGTTTTAAATGAATCTCTACTGAAACTCGCCGCATCGCGTGCACTGCAAAGTTTGCGGAGCAGACGCGCTGCCAGTCGGCAGGAATGCGCGTGTCGGGCGTCGTCTCTACAACGCGGCATCGGCGCTGTTTGCCCGTCGTCTTCGAGACACCCCAGCCGGTCGTCAGCTTCAAATTCAGCTTGAGCTTGTCCACCATTTGTTCGAAGCTCGTCACTGCAAAAACAACTCGTCAGGCACAGTTGGCAGTACATAGGGCGCATGCAGCACACCTTGGTGCAGCTCAACATGCTCGACGTAGCCGTCATCTGTTGGCCGCACCTTCGCTCTGTCCCAGAACGACGGCGGAAACGGATCCTTGGTCGGTGTGGGCCGCTTGGCGACACCGGCACCGGCACCGGCACTAGTACGGCCAAGGCGTCGAGCGACCGCTGCCACGATGTCGTCAGCGCTTCGACCTTCGACAAGAGGACATCCAGTGAGCGCCTCTGCGAATGACTTGAGTGCTGAAATGAAAATGAAACAGGCCAGCGTCAGTAAATACACTGCAAAAACTGAACAAAAACGAGCGCACACATAAACTGCACAAAAATTAAACGGTTGTACCCGCAACTGTGGAGGTCAGTTCCCATAATTTCTTCTTGCGACGCCCTGCCACTCCACCACCGCCTTGCGCCCTGCCGCCTTTCGCATCCATATTTGCAATTGCAAAACGCTGCATAAACGTGGAAAACGTATGCACGATCACGTCGCCAGTTTCTCGACCAGTATTGCAACGATCAAGTAACAATAAGGCCGTACACTTCTATTCTTCAAACCTCCTCAACAACAACCAAAGATTCACGTAGAGAAATGCAAAAGTGCTAACTTTACCATCAAATATGTACATACTGTGCGCCGCCTAAACTCACTAATCTGCGTAATTCCACGTAAACTGCGCAGCACCTACGTAATCAACAAAGTTGAGCAAAAACTGTGCATTTTTGCACTGCCTTCTTAGAGGGGCGTATTTTCGAGATTCAAGGGGCTTTTCAGTTTACGTGCAGTTTACAGGTCGGGGACGCGGAACTTGAGGCTGTACGGCAGGAACTTGTTGCAGGCGAATTTCGCCATCGTCACCGTGGCCTCCTTAATTAATTAATAAACTCGTCAGGTGGCTATATGATGGGCAAAAGTAAAAATGCCGTAGGTACCGGGCTGAGGTTGCGCATTGGGTTGAACAGCTGCAACGCGCGCCCCATCGTGTTTCGGATCGGCAGCGGCCACGCCGGGTGTAGAAGAAACTGACGAGGCGTCAGCGCCGGCGTGTGATTGGCGATGATCAACGACAAGTACAGCTTCTTGTCTGAAATTCGACAAACATCACCGATGGCGACACGTGTAAACGCGACAGAAACTGTAACTAACGGTGGATCGCAATGGCCTGGAAGCCGCACAGCTGGAGCTCTTCCATCGGAACCGGCGAGTGCATGCACGTCAACTCGAGCGCCGCGTCCACGAAGCCGGCCAGTCGGGCGTGGTCCCTGTCGAACATCGCGGAGTCCGGGCCAACGCCAGACAACAAGCCTGCATAGCAGAATAGTATAAACGCGGCATCGTTCGTGATGTGTTTATTCATAGCCAGAAGGGAGCACCCAGTGGCCCGAACTGGAGCAGCTTGCGCTCCACCTCAGAGGCGCGCTTGTAGGCGGCAGCACCGGCCCTCAGCGCGTCAGCCTCTTTGATGGGGGGGAATCGAATCTGGCTCCCGGGCAGCACGAGGGCGCGCGTCTCACCGTTCCGGTACGTGACGGCCGTAAACACCAAGCCTGGAAGTGACCGTTTCAGTGTCGTTTATGTAGAAATTAAACTTTTTGCAAAACCAAAGCACATGAAAAGTGACAAACAGAAAACAGCGCAAAAACCAGACCAGACGGGTTCCTTAGCTGCTCGCGCTCAACGATGTCCCAGCCGCTGTCCTCGTACGGGTCCTCGCTGTCGTTGAGGTAGCCATAGAAATGGCCCTCGAACACTTGGCCAGGGTAACCGTTGTACGCCATGAAGAAGACTCTTCAGATTGTAGCAAAATAGCAAATCTATAGCACCTGCCACGTGCCACATTTGCCTTTGCCAGGTGCCTTGCACAGGTGGTGGTCATATATAATGAGGAACAAAACACAAAGCAATGCAACACATGTCAACGGCAAGCAGTTTACTGTGTACAGCACATAACCAGGCAAAACAATTGGCTAGCGCAAATTGAGCAGAAACGCAACAAAAACAACTTATGCAGGTGCAACAAAACCAGCGCAACAACTAAGCACGCATCGACTGTTGTAATCGCTTCTGCTTCTGCCATTCAAGAAAACATCTTCGACGCTACATGGTACATGTTCACTGCAACCACGACAAAACACATGCAACATTCGAATGACTAATTTACCAAGAAAAGCAGTCTACATTGCACCAACTAAGGGGGGGGGGAAGATTGCACCGTTTCAGTAGCGTTGCACACCGGACAGCACCGCGACCGACCATGACGCTACACTATTGCACGCTCATCATGCTCAAACCAGCGCGGGGACGTCAAACTTCTCGGACGTGCACAGCAGCCGGTTGCAGGCGTACTTGGCGATGTCCATGATGGCCTCCTGAAACAGTTCGGCTTTAAGAAACGGGTATGCTTGTTTATGATTGCAGACAGAACAGACACACCTTAGAGATGTACTCCATCGGGTTGTACAGCTGCAACGCACGGACCATGCACTGTCGGATCGGCAGTGGCCAGGCCAACTGCGTCAGGAACTGACGCGGGGTCATCGCGGTCGTGTGTCCAGCGAAAATGGCGCAGAAGTATTGCTTTTTGTCTGAAAATGAACCCTCTCATGGATCGTCGTCCCTCTAATCTCGAGCGAAAACGCAACTGAAACCAAACGGCCAGAACGAAACTTAAATTTAGCAATTTAGCAGGCGAGCAACATACTTCTGTAAACAGAACCAAAACGGTACGTAAACAAACCGGCCACAATGCGATGTAAACAAACACCCACCGGTGATGAAGCCGCCATTGTCAGCGCGGAGTTGAAGCTCGTGGATGGGAACTGGCGACCCGTCGCACGCCTCGTCCAACGCCGCGTCGATGAACCCGACGAAGCGGGCGTGGTGCTTGTCAAAAAAGAGCGCGTTTGAGCCGACTCCAGCGGAGAAACCTAGACAGTGAGAGCTCGTCGTGAAACAGCAGGAACATGCACAGCCATGAAGAAGCAGCACCCATTCCTCCAAGGCAGCCCAATTGGTCCTCAAAGGTCCCCGCACGACGGTAGGCAGCAGCAGCAGCGGCCAAAATGCGCGCCTCATCGACCGGTTGGAAGCGCATGCCAGCCATCGACAGGACCAAAGCTCGCGAGATGTCGTTGAGATACTTGACCTTTGAGAAAGCCACTCCTGCAACCCAGAAATGTTCGGTTTCAGTGCGTTTTGTGCACGGTTTAGCGAATCGTCATGCATTCATGATAAACACTTCACAAACCATACAAAAATTGTGCATACCTGACTCGTTGACAATGAACTCTCTTTGGATGATCATCCACCCAAAGTCAATGTCCGGCCGTTCGTCGTCCTTGAGGTAGCCTTGCCACAGCGGAGCGTTGTTAACGAAACCCATACCGATGCAGACGGTGCCGGCTCAACACAGCAGTGGGCGCGTGTTAACAAACGTCTTCAAAACTTCGCTGAAACCAAACGCAGTCAGGCACAGTTGCGTCGACCACAGGATGTCAGTAAGCGGACTGCCGAGTCCAAGCAAGGGGGTCGTCTGCTTCAGCAGATGAGCAGCAAAAGTGTATTTGGCGCAAGCTAGCGGCGGACAAGCAAGCACGGTTACAACCAGAAATTGCCTACCAAAAGAAACACCACTTCAACGCGCCACACGCAGTACAACAACGACGAAAAGCACGCAATGCATAGTTTCAGGTGCCTCTTCTTTGGCGCACATACAACAGAGTGAGCAGTGAGTAGTGAGTGAGCCAAGAAAGAGAGAGGCAAGGCAAGCGATTGTGGGCAACAAGCGAGCAGCAGCGAGCGGCAGCGACCGGCGGGGTGGCGTGGTGCCCTGCAAACGAGGTGGCGGCGAACCATTGAAGCGTAAATCAGGAATCGCTGCGCGCCACGCCATGCGATGCGTTCCACAGACCAAGCAGACAAAGACGGGACAGGCGAACGTCGCTTACGTCTCATTTCACCGACCGCCGGTACATGCTCGCGTACAGCTCTTTGACGCTCCATGCGAAGCGGACGACGGCCTCCTATCAATGGAGAGCAAAGGAAGTTCGCCGCCACTGCCAGTCCCCCCCTTCAGTCAGTGCAACCGCAACAATTGAACAAAAACCATCAAAAATTGAACACCTTAGTTTCAGGCGCGTTTCGCTGAAACTGACCATCTCGAATAAGGAAGTTCACCGCCACTGCCAGTCCCCCCCTTCAGTCAGTGCAACCGCAACAATTGAACAAAAACCATCAAAAATTGAACACCTTAGTTTCAGGCGCGTTTCGCTGAAACTGACCATCTAGAATAAGGAAGTTCACCGCCACTGCCAGTCCCCCCCTTCAGTTAGTGCAACCGCAACCACGACAAAAACCATCAAAAATTGAACAGCTTAGTTTCAGGCGCGTTTCGCTGAAACTGACCTTCTCTAGTTCGATGAGGTGGAAGGCCTTGTTCGACTCACGAATGATCGATGCCAGGGGCTCCACCCACGTGTGGTGGTACAGAATCCCCGCTTTGCTCTGCGTTTCCGCCTCTCTCTTCATCTTCCTGTACATCGAGTTGACGTCTGGAATTGAGGCAATGCATGACAAATTTAACCATGTCGCGAACGCCGACAAAACGAAGCACCTATGAGAACGTCTTCGTTCTTTACGAAAAAAATCGCTTCACAGCGACGTTCTGGCGGCAGGCGTTCCACAGCGCTCTCGCGTACACCAGCGCCTGCAAGTGATGCGTTTATTAGATGCAACGACTTTCAAATAAAACATAACAAAAAGGGTGACGGACTCTGTCGTATGTGGTCCCTTTAGTTGCGTACGCACGCTTCATCGCGGCGTCCAACACGCTGGGAACGAACACTGCTGGATTGTCGTAGAAGACGACGGACCTTTTCTCTCCAGTTGAGAGGCGAAGCACCATCATGTTCGCTCCTACAAAATGCGACTTGGATTCGCAGCAAGACACAGCAAGTGGCTTTGCACAACACTCACCAGTGTTGTTCACGCCGTACTCCAGATGCGCTGAAGAGCACTTGACGTCCACATCGTCTTCACACGTCACGCCACTGAACGCCATGAACGGACGGAAACTGCTCGACTCCGCTGATGGAACGGGGTAGCGTTTCAGGTGCGTTTCAGACGGGGTTCTCTTCATCAGCAGTGACTCGTCCTCCCCCGTAGGTGTGGCAATCTGTGCCGCTCCTGCTGCGTTCGAACCCGTCAGCGCGCCCGTCATGGTTTCTGCCGTTGTTTCTTCAGTGGCGTTGTCACCGTTCCTGTTCGCCACTTTGGCCAGTGCTGCTGGCGTCGACTCCAGTTGCCTGTTCCTGCTCATTGTGTGCAGCAGCTCTGCAATTGAAATTGTTACAAAAATATGTGTTTGAAGGGGGCATGGTGACGTGAAGTAAACGACCTTGAGATGGCGTGTGAGACGCCGCCACTTGCACCGAGTTCGACGACTCACTGAAGGGTGATGGGACTGGAGCAGTGGCGCCGTTGCCATCGTTCTCTCTCGCACCAGCCACTGCAAACTCACTGTCATCAAACATTGGTTTTGATGCTTTGGCCAGAGCAGCGCTAAAACTACCCAAAAACAGAGTTTGCCAGAAACGTAACCAAAACGGCGCAGACACATTCACCCCAAGTGAGTTGAAGGCAACAAGGCCGCTGCCGAACGGCTTGTGCTTGCTTGCTCATCCTGTGCCTGCCCTTGAACCGCCGGTGCGGAATCGTCAAGAATCGGACGGGCCGTTTGCTTTTCCCATCTGTCGCGGTAGACACGCTCTGAACAACACCACTAAAATGCAACTGCAATGGTGGAGGCAATAGAGGCCAATAGCGAAGTAAAAAACGTGCAAAAACTAAGCATTCTTATTTAGTCGAGCTGTTTTTTCTTGGATGAACGAACCAGCGCATTCCACGACTTTCTTGGCGTCATTGCCGAACAGAGATGTGCAGATGTTGCGGAAAGTCGTCCACTTGCTGCCGCTGATGATGCCCTTTTGGTCGGCCAGTAGCGACAGGACCGAGACTGTGACGCGCTGCATGGCCTCCTCCAAACCCTTCAGGCGACCGTCCATAGCCTTCAAAGCTTGCGCCACCAGCTGTGCGTCGAACCGTCTCGCCTTGACGTGCCGAGTGTCGTAGTCCTGCCGATTCTCTGAAAGCGCAGTACAGGTGCAATGAAAAGACAACTGAAATGCAACAGAAATGCAGCAGAAATGGAACATAAATGCAGCAGAAATGCAGCACAAATGGAACAGGAATGCAGCAGAAATGGAACAGAAATGCAGCAGAAATGGAACAGAAATGCAGCAGAAATGGAACAAAAATGCAGCAGAAATGGAACAGCCGCCATACACTTCGTAAACATGCCAGAAACAACAATACCTCCAATCGTCACTGCAGCCAAGATGTTTTCCGCCTCGCGGTTGCCATGATTCAGAGAGGAGACGACATCACCGACCGACATGTCGGTGACCAGACGCCCCAGGTCGGAGTCTGCAGCGCTCGCCGTCTCTCCCGTCTCTTCAGTGCTCTGTGCGCCTTTCTTCCTCTTCAGAGGCAGCGCCTTGGCAGGAGCACCTAGAGCAGAGCACTTAAAATGACGTTGCGTTTGCAATGTAAATCTGCGGAACCAAGCACCTTTCTTCTTGTCCATGCTCGTTTCAGTGCAAGTTGCCTTGGTGCCATCGCCAACCACCACATTGTTCTGCTCGATGTTCCTGTCCTCTGGCTTTGTCGCACTCGGTCCACTGGCCTCTGTCTCGACGCTCAAAGAGTGACACGTCAGCAGCACCTAAGTACACTAATGCTCCAGAAGCAAGCCAGCATACTGCGCGTTCTCATCCTCTTCGACGGGAGGGAGCAACTTTCGTTTTGCCCGACCGCGTTTTTCTCGTCCTTTGTCCTCCCCCGAAGCGGCGGCAGCAGCTGCTACTGACAGGGCCTGCCTCACTTGTTTTCGCGGCGTTCTAAAGTTAACCGAACCAATAAGTATGAAACCACACATAACCACAGCAGAAATCAACTGCGATAAACACGACGTAAATCTGTACAAAAAGCGTTTACACAACCCTGTGAAATACATGCAAAACGGCTTACTCGCGAGTTGAAATGGTTCGACCAGAGCGGTCGAACACCTCCACTATATCATCGACATCGACCCACACGATCGACTCAGACACCAGACTGGACAGTTGGTCCGCATTGTCCTCTGCAGTAGCGCCCAGGACCCCTTAAAGTTGAATTATTGCAGGGTGTCTAATGATAAACATGTGCACTTAAATAAACACCTCAAAAACTGGAAATAAACAGCACTTCAATAAACGCAGCAAAAACTGCAACAAAACAAACCTTCATTGCCATCAGCTAGGACAGCCACCAAGACGAGCCCAGAGTTGGTGCGAACTGTCGTCCCCGACATGCGCTGTCCGCTAAGCGCGGCGCGCAGGCCAGCCAGCTTCGACAACCGGGACCGCGGCTGCCGCTGCTCCTTTGCAAGTGACCCGTACACTTGCTGTGGGGAAAACCACCACTGAAACCAAAGCAAGAATCTGCATTGTTTTTGTGCCACATGAAGCACAATTGTACAGAAACAACTCGCCAGTTCGCCCTTCAGCTTCACGCCATACAAGAGAATGCGCGACCCATTCACTTCTACCTTGAACTGGGCAAGAAATGAGCCTTTTGCTTTGCAGCCCAAACCAGTGTTCTCCCAGTCGGTGGCCAAGTCCCACACGAAGACGGTCTCACCAAAGCAAGGCGCCGACCACTGTGCTCGCATGGCTTTCTGTTCGAGTGCCTGTAAATGGAAGACAATAATATTTACCTTTGAAACCCGTCTGAAACGCATCAAAACAAAGGCATGTGAAACAAGTCAAAACAACAATGCTCACAGTGAGGAGATTCTGCCGAACTGCACTGTTGCCCGTGACGAGTTCCGCCGGCACGTCTAGTCCGTCTAGTGCAGTTTTCTTCAGTTTTGGGTGCAGCATGACCTCGCCTTGAACGACACCATCCCCGTACACGACCCAGTCATCTAGAGTTGATGACCGTTTTTGCGAACAAATGCCACAGAAACTCGACACACCATCGTCATTCGTGTCGATTTCGAGACGCTCATCCGCGTCAGAACTGTCGTCACCTTCGCCCTCGCCATCACCCTTGCCGGAACGAATCTGCTCTTGTCCAACAGAATCGTCGTCTGCGTCCAAGACAGGGAAGATGACTTCTCCGTTGTTGTCGAACTGGACGTCCAATCCGTCGTACCGCTCCACAGTTGACACGACAGAACTTATCACTTCTTTCGATACATCTCCTGCAACAGTATGCATGCATGCACGTTGCATGCATGAATTGATGCACACGTGCATGCATTCATCAAAGCATGCATGCATACATGCAACCTTCCATTCAAAACAAAAACCAGAATAATTTAAAAAATATGTCACCTTTGTCCACCATTCCATTTTCGTCCGCTTCCTCCATCGTCACTGACTCCCAAAGATTGGAATTGTAACAAATTAATTGAGCAATACAAAGGAACAGCAGCTAATTAGCTTTGCCAAGAAAACAAACACAAAAGAAGCGCGAAACAACAATGCAAGGTGCCCTCTAAAATCTAAACAACAACTACACAAGCTTGTTGTACTGTACGGGTAAATTTCAAACAGAACTGTGTTGTCATTTTTGCGGATATTATGCGCGTTTATTTGCCAGGCTTGCAAATGTGCAGTTTTAGCTGTAGATATGAAGTCTTGAACGAGTATGCGCTGTTGGTCATAAGTCGTGTTGCGTTTTTTTTGGCATGTCACGTTTCAGCACCCTCCAGTTTCTGACTGGTTTCTGACTAGTTTCATTACATGCATTGTTTCTGTCGTGTCGCAGTGGAATTTTTTTTTCAAAATAAACGCGGAGGAAACAATGCTAAAACAAAATCAAAAATTTGACTGATGCGAAGTGCTCTGTTTATGCCTTGTTTACGTGCACTGTTTCAGCAGCAGTTTGGCGAGTTTCAGAAACTTCAAATTGTCGTTTCCGCGTAGGTCTTGTTGCGTTCAATTTTGGCAGCTGAAACGCGACAGGCCAAAAAAAAACGCAACGTAAACGCATTTACCGAATTCGGTATTTCATTTACCGAATTCGGTCAAGTCGCTTACCATTGCTGGAGGAGCTAATATGAGCGAAACGTCCATCTAAAGTGCGTGATACGTCCATCTAATTTTGAATTTACGTCCAGCTAATTTGCGTGACACGTCCATCTAATTAGGGCGCGCTTCTGCTGGGGCGGCCGCGGCGCTTCTTGACGCCGAGTGCGATCTGCTTCGTGGTGACAGGGACATCGACGCCAGGGACGCGGACACGGATCGGCACGCCGAGGCTGTGCTTGCAGATCCTGTGTTTTGAGAAGACGGGACAGTCGCAACTGCAACTCTGCCAGTCGTCGCCTTCCAGCCGCACTAGCCAGAAGGCAGAGCGGTCCCTCTTGAACTCGTCCCAGTCACTCCAGGAACAGTCCTCGCTGCGTTGTCGCCACTCCTGCACGGCCTCGACCTCCAATCCCAATGCACCCCCACCCAGTGGCCTTCACAAAGAAGGTCCGCAGCTCGCCCTCGCGCCAGCAGGGCATTGGGCGGCCCTCGTGGGCGAAGGCGTACGCATTGCCAGCGGGCAGTGGAGAGGCTGGGCGCAACCTTGAAGGTTTTTCTTGTGGGGCAGTCGGGGCTGCGATCCTTCGACCAGCTGGGGAGGAGGCGCTCGCAAACGCCGCCGAGGAACTCTAGGACAGGCACTCGAGCGCGCAGGGCGTGTCCTGTCTTGAGGTGACCGTTGAACTACTCGTGGGCGCAGTTGGTGGAAGGGCGCTTGGGACTAGCGCCCTCATACCACGGGCGCCTCGCTGGCGCCATCCACCCCTCCTCTGGCAGCATCGGCAATGACAAAGCTTGGGCGGAAGACAGTGCCGTTGCTGGCAAAGGCGGCTTTAGCCACTCTGTGACAAACAAATTCGAAGTCGCTTCCCGTTTTGGTGAGGCAGAGCGCGATGCCGATCGGGTGGAAGGCCTTGTCAGCGGCGACATTGCCCGCCATCAACACTGGTACCCAGCATAGTGCAGCATCAATAGCACAGTAGCATCAATTGGACAAATTAGATGGACGTCTCATCCAATTAGATGGACGTGTAGTCACATTAGATGGACGTACCAACAATTAGATGGACGTATCGTCAATTGCGTAAATTAGATGGACGTGTCATCAAATTAGATGGACGCGACGCAATTAATTAGATGGACGTCGAATTAACGTCCCTAAAATTTTAACTGTAGGTAGACAAGACTCTAAGGTTTTGTTGGGACAGCGGCATGGCCTAGTGGCAAAAAACCGGCCTCTTGCGCGCTAGGTCCTGGGTTCGATTCTTGATGGCGCCACTAGATCGAGGACTTCCCTTTCCATGGATTTTCTCGTGCCATCGCTGCCCTAGATTACAGATGGCGTTCTTCCGAAAGTCTTCCGCTAATTATACGGCTGTAGACGGGAAGGCGTCATGGAGATGGGTAGGCTACATGGGCCATTGACGGCCTCCTAGCGTCGCCCCAAATCCAACAACAACAAGGTTTTGTTGGCAATTGGCCCTGTGCAAATCCGTTTTAAAACCAGCGCGTGGCACCCGTTTGAAATTCGATGGCCTTTTTTGCCACTTTGAGGTCATGTTTGCCAACATTTCTTGGCCATATTTCTGGTAATTTGTTTTGCCCTTGCCATATTTGTTGCCCTTGCCATGCCCATGCCAGCAGAGCATGGAACATGTCATATCACTGCTCAAATCTTGGCACCAGGAGGTTGAACAGCGCCTTTAGATTGCATGGTCCTGTCCATTCCAGTCTGATGCTTTGACGATTGCTTGAACCTCTCTGCTATTCGACGAGACCATCTCAGACAACCAAGCTTTCCCATACCACCCTCTGAATGCCCTGTATTGACACTTATTTTTTCATGTCGATTTCATGCTGTTTGCTCGAGTTCAAACAATCCTTCATCGTCCAACACTATGAAAATGACTGGAAAATGGGGCAACATGCAAATGAGTTCCACACGCTGATTTCAAAACGGATTCGTATGGGGCCAATTGTCAACAAAACCTTAGAGTCTTGTCTATCGACAGTTGAAATTTTAGGCCAATAGCTGGTCGTTTGCCCAAGTTATTCGCGATTAAAATGTGGCACTCTAAAAGAAAAACCCTGTATCTTTTGAAAGGCGACGAGAAAAGCAACGTACGTTTCAACACACCCAAATAATTTTGCAAAGTTACGTCTTTCTTCCAGACTCGCTTCTTTCTTCCTTCCGTTGAGTGATTCCCGATTGATTTCGCCAATAAGAGACCCCGCGCCAGTATGAGCAGCTCAGAAGGGTTGTATTCCAGAACCTCACGAATGTTCTAATGTTCTGCCATCTGCT